>RMBW01000075.1:0-156407 GCA_004009845.1 Davidsoniella eucalypti | reverse complement strand
TCCTTTTTCCTAACTTCCTCATCAACAACAACTTTCCGATCAGTTTGTCAAAGCTATACATCATCACTATTTATTTAGTATCTTCTACAGCATAGTGAGTATTCAAGTTCTCTCTCATCTCCTATCATCTATCATCACTTGCCTCTATCATCTTTGCTACTTTTCCATCATTACTGTCCTGTCCACTACTATCTATTATCACCACTACCCTCTTATCATCTACAATTACTAGGCTGTCACTTATTCCTTCTTTCCACATGCTTACAGCATAAACATTTCTTCCCATAACACAATGACAACTACAGTGAAAAAATCAGTTCAATTGTACTTGTTTTCACCACCAGTGTCTTTCTTTCCCCCATTGTATACTCTTAAATATTGGTACACTCTTGCTAACAATTCATAGCTTCTATTTTATTTATATTTTTGACATCAGCCATACCGTCTAACAATCTTCCGACAGTGAGTATTCAAATCCCTTACTATCTATCATCATCACTGCCTTCTTACCATCTGCAATTATTGCCCATGCATCGCTTCTTTCCACACTTTCACAGCATGGATTCCTTCATAAAGACAATTACAACTATTGTTCGCCGTGGTGAGCACACTACCTAACGCCGCATTGATACTAATAGTTTTTTCAGTAGTTCTCTTTCTCAGGATTGTAGCTACCATGAACTTTCAAGCTCTAGTATATGCGATGATTGCCTGGGCACTATTTGTCCCAGCAGTCATTGCCTCTACCGTTGGCTCCCCCAACGCTACCTTCACCTGGGCTTCGGCCTCTTCTCCGTTCCCAACTGTGAAGTCTATGCTCGCCGAGGAGGCTTCCAACGTCTCGTCTTGGATTTCTACGTCTGGATTGGCCGTTCCGTCAGCTAATGGCTCCATGGTTATGAAAGAGCTCGTGTACTTGCCACACGTGTCTCTCCATGACCGTGTTGGTGATAACGCCTTTGCCATCCATTCTGCAGACGTCTTTGCATATGGGCTTGAAGACTCGGTGGCTTCTCTATTTTCGTACTCAGGCACGCCGCTCATTAACTTGGATCAGGTTTCTGAGCAATTGCTCGCCATCAGCTACAATGGATCTGGTGAACTGGCTCTTGAGTTCAACACATCTACCGCTGCTGCCACTGCTTTCAAAACGTGGTCATCTGCCCTAGCTTCGCAGGGTGGCGTCATGGCAATGACGCCCATTGGTTCTGTGGATCCACAGAACCATGGATGGTTTGGTGTCTTGGGCATAACTGCCCAAGGAAGCATGAGGGTAGTGTTGGATGTTAAACCCAGCACTATAAACGATTTAGAGGACTGGAGTGTCATGACTGACACTGCAGATGGCTTTCAAAATGCCACAGACTCTTTGATGGTTCAGTTGCTTGCGGCCTCAATCGATGGGACTACGCCATGGAAGTCAAAGTATATGTTCTTTGACTTCCAACATAACAGTGGAATCACTTACAGTGATTCCAACCTGGATCTAGGCCTAAAGTGCTCATCGTGTGCCGTATCTGGAGCCATTGGCTTCAGTTACCGTGCTGGAAAGCACCATGGTGGAGATTTTAAGATCTCAACCAAAGGTGTGGTCGCTCAAGCTTTACTTAGACTGTTCATCACTGGCCATGCTGTCCAGGGACTTTCGGGTTCTCAGCAACTGGTAGCACTCCCACCGGTTGTTTTCCAGATCCCTGATATTGGCTCTGTGTCTCTATCACTGAGTGACAGTATAGGTTATACTGTGAGTGATATCCAAGCATACGCCCGGGTAGATTTTGGTGGCAAGATGACGGTCTCCGACGATAACCGTCTCTTGGCTCATGCCGATCGTAGAGTGTGGAAGAGCCGGGTCGGTGCTAATATCGAAGCATCGAAGTTCTCGCTTTACAAGCCGACTGTTTCAGGTGGCCTGTATGGAGAAGTCTATGTCTACCACGGGATTCATGCCGAGGTAGCATTCCGGGCAGCATTCATCGATGCCTCCGTTGCCGCCACTGTGGATTGGAAATTTCCCCAGTTCCACCTTACAGCTGGAGCCTCATATGACGAGGCTTGTGGGCTGTGTGGCGGAGGAAAGCTCGGTCTTTCCGGCAATCTAGCGCTGGAGAGTCTTACGACAGTTGGGCTCAAGCCAACCATCTTTGGCAATGACTTGTCATGGTTGTCATTTACGCAATCTACCACCACTAAAGTGCTCGATTTGCTTGACTTCTGTGTCGCGTCAGGGCCAAAGTGTAAAAGCCGCTGGGTTGATTGGCACCACAAGAGATCATTCAGCAAAAAGGATGCTTCAAGGCTATTCAAGGGCTCGGACCTGACTGTAACTCATGACGTTGAGTTGCCCTTCGAAACTGAAGATATGCCTTCCGATGTTGCTGATGATTTGTTTGACATGCTAGAGGATGATCGGACCAAGTGGTCCAAGACATCTTCTGGTGCCATGGTTGGCCGACTGATCGATATGGTTTCTGAGCGGGAATGGATCCCTGGCACCGTCAGAGAGCCGTTCAATCCTATCAAGGATGACTGGTCCTTGACCTCTGCCCAGAAATCTGAGATGCTCCGTATACATCCAGAGTATAAGGAGGATTTCGATGAATGGGAGCTTGAGTAAGCTCGCCCCAGTCAGCCACTCGATCCAATGCTGTGGAAAGGCATCTAGAGCTTGAGCTTGCCCGCTTTGGGTGCTGACATATCTATCAACCGTTTTCTGTTTTTATATATTGTTTTCATTTTAGTAGTTAGTTGCAATTTAATTTTATAACTTTCAATTTCAACAATTTTCTCTTCTCTGTCGTTTTAGGTGATATTTGCTACTGATAGCACATTGTACAGATACAATGTGTTTCTATAAATAGTTTATGGTTTGAAAAGTTGTGCCTGTATATTAAAGTTGTTTTGGCAATTTTAAAGTGTAAAGAATAAGTTGGAATGTGGCGATAGAATGTAGAGCAAAGGTAATAGTAAAAACAGTAAAAACAGTACAAGAGAAACAAGAAGAGCGAAACCCCTGTATAAAATCATCAAAAGAAAACAAAAAACAAAGTAAAGACTCTTTCGCTCTACCGATTGAACTAACCAGGCCGGGTTTTGATTGCGGAATCTTGCCACACCCATAATAACCCTAACCCTAAAGAATCCGGCGTTATACATTCTAGCTAGATAGTCCTAAACGTTAGTTTTAAGAGAACAGTTAAAGGATTATACTTGAATTTCTGAATTTACACCACCATTCGTGACCTACTTTGACCATAGCACAAGAAGCAACTCCAACACAGCTAACATTTTGACCCTTGTATTGTTTTTCTTCTGTTGTTACACGAGGTCTTCAAATGATGTAGGTGAAGAGCAAGAATATTTTATCTATAGTCTAGAGATCATCTAAGAACTCATTTCGACTCTGGGCGAGGCCATGCTCCTTTTGTCCGGGACTGCTCAGACTAGCCTAGCCTAACCAAAGAAAAAGAGAGATGTCCATGATCCTCGGCCCGCTCAGTTTCTTGGTAAATAATCTGCCCCAAGGCGTGGGCTTTTTTTTTTCCACAAGTCTAGATGAGGCATCACGACTACTACTAGCTATTATCTCGATGGCAACTTGTGACAAATTGCATCTAAATATGCTGCTACTCACAGAGCTACATTTCATTCAGGCACGGATTTCTTGCTTTATGCTTAATATGTTGTTATTGATTTTCTTATAGTTATCTTGTTTTGCTTGGGCTTTTTTTCGTCCACGTGATATTTTTGTCCTTCTTTTTTCTTCGCTAGGTTTTGAGATGTTACACATAGGATAACCATCATTTCTAAACAAGGCAAAGACATATCCTAGCCATGATTCAAGAATTGTAGCTGCAAGATAATGAAATCATCTGTAAACTCTTCAAGTTGGAGAGATGTTGTATAAGATCGATGATAGTATTTTCAAAACATCCTAGTGGCAATTCTCACAGAGAACCAATATATGTACATAACTGTGAGTATTGGTATCATTTTTCACATTACGTTCTTCTATATTGATCTATATTGATCTATCGACTATGCCTAAGTTTCATGAAAGTCAAATTTTGACAGCATGGTAAAATCATGATGGTTGTATATTACCTATCTGTATAGACAATTTGACTATGGAATATAGTAACTGTACTGCTTATAGTTTAGAGACTATACATTACCGTTAGCAGTAAGTTGACTTGTAAGATCATAGAACTAAACCCAAATCAGGTAGTAAAGTCTAGATCAGGAGATCGCAAGTAGTTAAGCTTCAGGTGGCAAATGAAATATAAGCCACTAAAAAGGTCCTATATTTTTACATATAAAGATGCAGTCTACTACCATTAAAAAACATTCTGCCACATCATCGACTTCGACTATCTATTCTTGTTTTGGTTATTAAATAACTCGAGTATCTATGATTATAATATCTTGATATTTGGAATTTCTTTCATTATATTCTATAATTATTTCGCCAGATATCTTTAATTTTCACAATGTCTCTATCTTCGACCGCCAACAACCAGCAAATCTCTGCCCAACAAGATGTTAAGTTCAGATCAGAGATGAACCAGCAGGTTACTTCTGTTGATGTTGTGGAGAATGCTGAGCACTTGGCTGCCCTCATGACATCTTTGGTAGTGTCCGCCGTAGATGCCCAGGTTCCAGGCAACAATAAGGTCGCTCAGAAGGCCAAGGTAAATATCCCAAGCATCCATTATTAAGAAAATATCAGCACTAACCACCTTTTCTAATAGCCTGAAATGATACCCGTGTCTCCTTCGGAACAGTACCTATCAAAAAGACAAAAGGCAATGATAAAAGTGACAGGTTGGCTTGATGGTATCCCAGACATCTAAGGTCCCTGAGCATCCTTGGTCTGATCTTGATTCTCCTACACATCTTCCAGTCAGTGAAAAAGATGCCCTTGGGGGACTCTCGGTTGGAGAGGAGAGAGGATCATGTTTCGCAAAATGTGCAGGGAATACACTCGCCGTTCACAGCTGTCTGCTGTTGATGTACAGCAGCTTATTCTCAAAAAAAACGACGCAAAGTTAAAACTTAGGGCTCCCAAGTCACAACAATCAGGCTGGGTTTTTATCTATTTCTTTATTCACCGGACTTAGTGCTATAGTACAAGATACAAAAAATGTCACCAAGGATATATCCCTTAAGAATTTAAGATGCCCAAGTAATATAAATTTACATCTTACAACATTAGAAGTACATGCATAAAGATAAGATGAAAACGAACATGAGTGTATTGCAAATTCTCTCCAAAGCTACAGCCTAAAAACAGTAAAACACTAAACAGTCAGTAAAATCATTTGAACTTGACAGAGATGACGTTAGCAATCCTATTGATTTATATGATAATTATCATTGACGCTACACAAACGTATGAAACAAATAAATGGTGCCCAAAATAGCTTGGCATGTTTAGCAAACAAGAGAGATGTGAATCAACCGACTAGGGATCCCAGCTTCTTTGATAAGGCAGCTAAGGCGGCGAAGGAGATTTGATTTGATTTGATTATATTTAACATCTAAGATCATACAACGCCGGGTTGGCTACCGGACAGATATTTAAAGTTGTGCCTGTATATTAAAGTTGTTTTGGCAATTTTCAAGTGTAAAGACTAGGTTGAAATGTAGCGATAAGTGCAAAGCAAAGAAAGGTAATAGTAGAGGAAAATAGTAGAAAGAAGCAGTAAAAACCATATAGTTAGAGGAAACAGGAAGAGCGAAAAAACCTTGTCACAGCTGTAGAATCATCAAAAGAAAGCAGCACCCAATCAAACCATCATTCACATGCTCCTCAGGCCAGGAATCCCTCCTCACAATCCGCGAAATCGTCCTTGTCTTGATTCCCCAAGTCCGAGGGACAGACTGGGAGTGTTGCGCCGTCACCCATGCGGCCTTCTCGAGCCACACCTCGGGTCACCCAATGGGCCTCAACTCGGGTTTCAGCCATCAGGATGCCCACGGTTTAACTCCGCTCTCAATAGCTTTGTATGTGCGGGACGACACCGTCCCCTAAACAAATACAAAAAAAAAAAACAGTGCATCCACAAAACTATTCCCCAAAAGACAGATCCACAAAACCAGCTCCCTAGTGGAGCTACCATCCCCACTATTCAGTGAGCCTCCAAGAGACTGGTGATCGTGGCCGTAAGAATGAAAATTTTGGCGTAATCGAGTCGGGTGCTATGGATGAAGCAACAGCGACAAAATTCCCGCGCCGCGGGGTCGGGCATCCGGAACCTTCAAAAGGCTGCCCGCCGTGTGTGAGTGTGGCTCCCTGAGGTGAGTGGATAGACTCGGGAGACCAACGATCGAAAAGGTGCGGGGTCGGTCGCTGGTGAGAACATCCCTCGAGAGGGGAAATCGGGCTCAAGGCCTCACGAAACGGTGCTTCGAAGACGACAAGTGAAAAAGAAAACGAGAATGGACAGCAGCATTGGGGATATGTGCTGGTCGCTCTTAAACCCCACGACGAAGGGGAAAATTTCGTCTTTGGACGGAGGGGGAGGTACTCGAACTCAAAGGTACCCCCCCCCCCCCCCCCCCCGAGGGTTGTAGGAGGGAAGGTTGAGGCGGCGAAGGAGAAGCTGAAGGGTGCCGGTATGGATGCAGAAGCAGACAGACTCATCCAGGGCATCAAAAACACGGTTAAACAAGAGGTGGAAAATATTTTGGGAGGTAAACCAAACCATCCTAAAGGCCAGCAGACATCGCCCGAACCGAAGTAAAAGGCCAAAAAACAACAGCAACAGCAACAACAGGCAGAGAAGAAGAATGAGTCCTCTGCACCGCCAAAAAAAACCTTCTCATGGGCTGCCAAGGCATTGGGTGGGATGCAGACCGGAACGACCCTCAACATTCAAAATAGAATCAAGAAGATAAACCAGAGCAACCGACACATGGCCAGACTCCTGCCAGAATCCATGATGATTGGTGTCAACCCTATGCTGGCCAAAAAGAAAATGAACCTCAACCTGTTTAAGGCAACCGACAAGGTCACCAACATGACGGCAACTGCTACTGGCTTCGCACTTTCCATTGCTGGAACGCCCAAGGCAGAGGAACTGGAAATGATCCGACACTACCTGGAAGCCAGCACGGTGGAGAAGGAGACAGTGTGGGAGAAATTCGTCATACACAATATCCCCAGGCTGGTACATGACATCGGCGGCACACGCCCAACCACAATCGAGGACATCAAGACGGAAATCGAAAAGGCTTTTGGGGGAGAGGTGAAGAGCATGGACTGGAGAGAGTACCGCCAAGACCCGGACATGATCGCCCTCCGCATTGCAGTTCACAACCCTGGCGACGTCCCGGGCTCCATCGAGCTTCTCGGGCAGAAACGGCTGGTCAAGAGGCCGCACACCAGGCCAAGCACGACAACGACAACGGCCAGATGCTTTAGATGCTGGAAACAGCACAAGGCGGAGTCCTGCACCTATGCTATTAGATGCGCCTCATGCGGCTCAGTCAGCCACAGCAGTAACGAACACTCGCAGGTGGTGGCTTGCACAACACACAAGGAACCATGCACTTGCACCCTTAAATGCCCAGTATGCCAAGGACAACATGAAGCCACGAGCTGCCCCACCCTTCACTAATGGAGGGCACCCCAATGCGCAGCCACCCAAGGACACAGACAATAGGAATATACCAAGCCAACGTACAAAGGCGGCACACAGCGCAAAAGGCGGCTTTGGATGAAGCCGCCAGAAGGGATGCGGAGGTGGTCATGGTGCTGGAACCGAATCTACCAAGGCCGGACAACACCGCACCCACACTATACCCAGGTGGAACCCTTGACACAAGAAAGAAGGAGAGCTATATGTTTCGTAAAAAAGAACACCAACCTCGAGATACACGCAGATGACTGCGTCCCTCACCCGGACATTTCGACTGTTTCAATCAAACACAAAGGGCTATCACAGACAATCAGAGTAATTGGTGTGTACAATGCAGGGACACAAAGCCGCAGACCGAATGAGGCAGTGAACGCCCTGATGCAGAACAGCCGGAGGAAAAAAAATATGATCATAGTGGAAGATTTCAATATTCACCACAGTCAGTGGGATGCTAATGCCAAAAAGCACGACACCAAGGCGGAAGAACTCATCGACTGGATGGAGGCACACAGACTACTCAATGTCGGAGACCCCAAGGTACCGACACACAGATCGGGAAGTGTGATAGATCTTACTCTCATATCAGCCAACTTGGTCGGAAAGATAGCAGGGGTTCAATATGATCTAGACTGTGGCAGTGATCACACCCCAAGCCTACTCGAGATACAAACTACCATTCCCGAAAAGCACATCACCACGAAATGCTGGAAGAACATCGATATGGAGAAGTTCCTGGAAGAATGCCACCAAGCGGGCGCAGGACTGGATCGACACGCACACAGGCCGACAACACATTCAGCAGCCGAACTGGACGATATTGCACAGGAGACTGCGGACAGGCTGCATCAAGCACTGGCACGGGCTACACCAACAAGGAGAGTTTACGGATCGTGATACCGCTGGTGGAACGAAGCGTGTCACCAAGCCAAGAAGGAAACCATCAACGCCAGGCGAAAAGCACTCTCTTTATGGTACTTGGTGAGAGCTGGTGGCACTAACCTCTTGCCAGAATTGAGAGATGCCGAGGCCGAACACCACAAGGCCATGGAGGAACTCAATAGGACAATAGCGGAGACATGTAGGAAGCACTTCCAAGAGGTTATATCTAGCATGGCATCACTACCGGATGTATTTAGAGTGGCAAAATGGCTCAAACAGGAACAAAGAACGAGAACCCCACTCTGGCAGACAAGATACAAGTACTCCGAGATACCCACCTCACGGGTAGTAGCATGGACGACTCTGACAGACCTGAGATCCAGAACGACAAGGACAACACACTAGTCTAAACAGTCCCGGATACTAGGAACATAGAAAATTGGTGCCAGAAAACACGGCCTCGCCCAGGGAGCTCTTAGATAAATCTCTAGGCTATAAATAAAATCATCATCATAACATGATCCTATCTAGCAACTTGCTGGTTTGCCAATCCCATCAGACGAAAGATGGCTGCTAAATTCAGCTGCTCATCTGTTAGCGCCAGAAGTATCTGCGAGCTCACGTCAACCCAAAAACAAAACCTAGGCCAGCTAATGCTCGATTACGTTATGTGAAGTGAAGTCAGCAATGATCTAGTTGAGGGCTTGTCTTGCTAAGCTGACAACGTCGCGCTTATTGTATAAGTGAGGACCGGCAGTTTTATTCTTTTTTTTTATTCTTTTTTTTTTTTCTACATCAGTTATTATTGAATAGATATATATCTTGTCATCTAAGGAACAAATCATACGAACTCTACCAGGAACGGTCACCTTCCAGGCGAACTATTTTTATAAACTTTTTCTGGGTAGTCAATCCTGGAACTTAGCAGTACATATGGGGTTGTACAGAGTCCTGTCGACCACAATTCCCGAACCTGCAAAATCATATGACATGCTGTGAATATAACCTCACCATAACCAGTAACTGCCTAGTGCCTATTTTATAACGAGCGAGCCGTTCTTACTATGATCAGAGTTGCGGCGACTCACTAATCATATATATTATGCTATGGCCAGTGGAAAGTCGTAGGCCGTAGAGTATAACTAGCTATTATTAAAGTCCGAAAAAAAAAATCCATCTCTTTATCAACAATTTATATAACTATTACAACACGGATTATTAGGCCATCTTCCTTTCATTCTTTTGCCCAAGTTATTTACCTCGGTTTTGTGTTGGCTGGTAATGAAAAAAATGGAAGAAAAAAAAGAACAATTTTTGGCCCCCGGTCGCATTTTCCGTTGAGCAAGTGAAGGAAAATTGAACGCTTTGCATATTGCTTTTTTTCAGCCTTGCTTGTTTAACGCACTAAAAAACTAACGTGTTAAACAAAAACTTGGGTACTGCTTTTACGCTTTTGCCTTGCCTTCCCGAAACAAGAGTTTTTTTTTTCTTCTTTTTTTTCTCTTTCATTTCGATTCTGCTTACATCGTCGCGAAGTGTGTTGCATTACCAATAACTTCTAATTAGGTCTTGTCGACTCCGAATCTATATATATATATATTCCCCATCTGTCTATTCGCCCACCTCAATCATTTGCGTATTACCAGTAGTCACGCGTTTCGTGTTATTGATTCAATGACGAGATAAATCGCATCAGCTTACTTACCTATCTTTCTACCCAAAAAGCCGGCTCGCGCTTATCTTTACCGAAAAGGCCTCTAAAAGCCCAATATCTATCGTTCCTTTGTTCATTAGAGCTCGAGTGCAAGACATATCCACCTCGTTGTTTGCCGGCTTTTGCCTCTCCGATTCAATTGCCACCGACATCCCCAAGTCTATCAAGTTCCCCACCATCGCGTCTAGTACAGTACGGACTCTCTTACGCTGTCTCTTCGCCGTCTCTTGAACTTCAGGCAATAGGCCCAATCGCCCACCGAGTAAATGTCGATGCGCGCCGGAGCAGCCCCTGTTGCCGCTCCAGCTCGCTCGCCTGTGCGCATTCGCACCACAACCGCCACCACGCCGTCCACTACAGCCTCCTCCGCCAACAAGGTCACCAAGCCGGGACCATCTGTGCGGCGCCACCCGAACCCGCATCACGCCCATCACCATAGCCGGCCTTCTCCTCTTCTAGAGGACGCGCTTGTTGACATAATCAAGTCCGAAGCCGCTGCCGCCGTTGCTGCCAACGAAGCAAACGCTAACGCACTCGGTAGCGACGACATCGAACCCAGTGACACCGACGTCCTCGAGACTGAGGTCTATCCATCGGAGCATACCGACTCCAACGATCTGACTGCCATTGAGGCCGCTTCAATCGTTGTTTCGACTGCAACTGCCGCCGCCGCCCTGGCTGCCGCCGCAGAGCACCATCACATCCACAACCAACACCATCACGACCTTTCTGCCGACGCGGCTGACACGCAGCGCCAGATGCAAAATCTGAGCGCCGCCGCCAATCTGCTCACCAACAACGCCTCCGTCGCGTCCTCCGTGGGGGGGGCGGTACTCGGGGACAACACATCCAGTACTGCGCCAGTAGATAACTCACCTAACGCGTCCATCAACGCAATTCCCGGCCCGGATCCCAGCATTCATCCGGATCTACAGCGCCTGAGTTCTGTTGACGCTCATCATCATCACCAGCAAGCGCAAGCTGCCATGGTTTCAGTCGCGCAACGTTCCCTCGACCAAGGAGTCCAGGATCAACTTCAAGAAATGCAAACCGATGATAATATAGGTGCCGCTGCCGCGGCCGCTGCTGCTGCAGGCTTTGTGATGGACACGACGTCAACAAATGCCGCTCAAGCCACAGGTAGTTTCCAATCGGCTGAGATCCTAGCACGCGCCAGTGGCTATACAAACCTCGATATCGAGAGCGCCGCTAGCACGCTAAGCAAACGTTTGGCCCCTCAGCCTGGCCGTCGTATTGCCGTACAGCGTCGTCAGGACCAACAGCTCAATCTGGCTCGTCGCAGTAATGTTGAGGCTTTGCTTGCTCATATCGCCGGTAATGAAGCAGCTAGTGCCTGCAAAAACTGCCACAAGGGACATGGCCCGTGGTCCACCTGTGTCGTCGTAGAAGGTCAAATGTGTGGCAGTTGTGCGAACTGCTGGTACAATGCCAGTGGTTCTCGTTGCTCTTTTCATGGTAAGGTTCCAGAACTCACATGATCTTATATCATAGTACTAACCAGATTGCCCGTCTCCAGAAACAAACAATCCGCAAGCACATCAGCCTGCTCTTCACAATGGCCGTCCGCCTGCATATCATCCAAGCAGCCGGTTGTCTCAATCTTCACAGAGCATTCTTCTTCCAAGTGCCACCAACGCCTTTGGCACAACACCGGCTCCTCAAACACAAGCCGTCGGTACCGATCTGAGCGCCTTACAGCCGGGAATGGATGATGAAGCCAAAAACGTAGTCGAAAAGGCATTCCGAGATGTCCGTGAAGGGTCTGCGAGAGCACGCCACTTGTTGGCGATTGACGCTGCTGCCAAGCAACTGGCTCTGCGAATTCATGAATACGATCTGTTTCTGCAAACACCTGAGGGCGCACAGATAAGACACGAAGATCTGGATGCACTGCGTGGGGCAGACCCGACTAACGGATTAGATATGTAAACCTAGTACTGTCATTAAATATTAGTAGATTTGATTAGTTTTTTTGTAACTTGGCCATCATGTCAATCGAGGCCAATATGTTTTCATTTTAATTGTCTTCGTAGGTCCATTCTCGTCGTCGTATCATAAATGGTTCGTAATAGCCTCTATATCAAATAATTGACCTCTATTTTCTACTATTGGTAGCAACTGGGAGTGTAGGAGGGGGGGAAAAAAATGTTACGATTGATTGCCCGTAATATGACTTATGTTATCTTTTAAAGATAATTAAATACCGAGAACAGATATTAAATAAATAGCTATCATGATGGCATAATTGAACCATTGCGAACAACTTTGTAGTTAGTAGCAAAAAAAAAGGACAAAAATGTGGTTGCGAATTGAGGAAAATTAATGAATGAAAGAAAGTAACAGAAAGAAGGAAAGAAAAAAAAATGTAAACAGCCTTGGTTTATTACCTCTTTTCCATCTTTATCACTTTCATTTTTCCTGTTTTGTTATCTGTCGTGATGTTGGTGGCAGCTGGCACACACTTGGCCAGCAATATTTTCTCGTGATCTCACTATATTTTTGGCCTCACGGCTGGCACCAGCTGGTACCAACGTCAGCTATATCCTTAAGTGATTTCCCTAACTAGGATAGAATATCAAGGAATTTCAAGATCACATTTCCAGGCCTGTGTCAGGTATCGCTCAGTAGTTGGTTCATGACTCGTCAAAAAACTAACATCATTGATTATCATGAAAAGTGAATGTACTATAGGTTTGAACATGGTGCTATTTGGTATATTTTCAATTGTTAAAAGATTTGATACATGTTACATGAAAAACGAAGAGGCTTCAAGCAGTCCATTACATCAAGGAATGCATAATACAGTCAAAAGTATGAGAGAAGAAAAGAAGACTGACGATATTTCAATAGTTGAACACAAGATACGTAAAAGAAGATGAAAAGGAAGATACGAATAAAACAGAGACAATGGAGAAAAAAAGGAAGATAGATAATAGTTATAAAATAAATAGGCTGCAAACAACGCAAGAACGTTCGTTTTTTTCATACATAGACCGTCCACCGCCATCCCAGATAGTACTTTACTTTCCCTTGGTGGGAATAAGTATTGTGCAAGAAACAGCACCAAGAATACAACAATAAAATAGAGGAAACAATAAGAAATGGAAACAACAAGATGGGAAAGAGAAGAGTGTTAAACACCAAAAAATAAGTAAAGTAGGAAATAGAAGAAAAGATAGACCATAAAAAGTAAGAGGATAACACACAGACAATCATATCAGAATAAGTCTTACACTGACTGCTACTGCGGTATTAAATCATACACCTCAGTACGCGATATCAGCATCAGCTGGTGTAATCACGAATTGTGGGCAGATACCTCGATACTTTGGATGATGGCCAGTACACTGGTTCTAGACAGCAAAAGAATATTTTGTTATGTAAACTGATTCAGCTCG
Organism: Davidsoniella eucalypti; assembly: GCA_004009845.1. Taxonomy (NCBI): domain Eukaryota; kingdom Fungi; phylum Ascomycota; class Sordariomycetes; order Microascales; family Ceratocystidaceae; genus Davidsoniella; species Davidsoniella eucalypti. Next base: position 142,752 of record RMBW01000075.1, on the reverse strand, counting down.
TGAGTAGAAGAAAGCGTTGGCTTCGTGAGACTGGATTTATCGGATACCAGGATGGCCGGCAAACGACAATTATAGATACGTTTGCATCGTGCGTGAGTCTGAATCGCGTTCAATCCAGCCAAGAGTAAGATAGAAAAGTCATGGATCAGGTTCAGTTGGGTATTGATGGTATGGAAAATGAACAAGAGTGAAAGAAACAAAGAAAGAGAAAAAGAACCACGATGATCGATTAAAAAGAACGAGAAAAAGAGTAAAAAAACAACCAGTGCGCCCAAAAGATGTACCCCGTAAGTGTGTATATGACGATTGCGAAAGAATATGTTTAGATCAGACCACAAATACGGAGGTTCTCCTGGATGATGATGTCTAGGAAAGACAATGTTAGTAAGTTTATAAATATTGTTGCTTAAGGAGGAAAACATACCGTTTACTGCAGCCATGACGAAGCGTATTTGTGTGGTGTCAGTAGCGCAGGTGAAGTGAGTGTAGATCTGCTTAGTTTCATGCTGGTTCAGGCTGACGAAACGGTTCAGGATGTAGTCGCAGGCAGCGGCATAGTCGTTGCCGCCCTCGTAGTCAGGGAAGTAGTTCTTCATGGGGCTGATGGGCAGCTTCTCCTTGAAGCGATCGATCTTGTTTAGGAACAGAATGATAGAGGTCTTAATAAACCATCTGGAGTTGCAGATAGAATCAAATAGAGTCAATGCCTCTTGCATACGGTTGACGGTCTCATCTTCGAATAGCAATTGATCGTACTCGGAGATGGCGACCAAGAACAGGATAGTTGTGACATTTTCGAAACAGTGAATCCACTTTTTACGCTCAGAACGCTGACCACCAACATCGAACATGCGGTATGTCAATTCACCAATAATGAATGTGGTCTCGGTAATACCGGTAGTCTTGACACGAGAGCGTAGGACATCTTGATCATTGGGCATATACTCGGGTGACGCAATGCGAGCAATGTTGTCGAAGTAACTGTGAAAGTTGTATGTTAGCAATGAGGCAGACAGGCTGGCTATATTTGGAGAATGGACACTCACTATCTCGCGGAATCGTTAAGCTGGTACTCGCGCGAACGCTTGAAACACTCCTCGACACCGTGATCTCTCCACAGAGACTCGATGGCAGTGCCAACCTCCGGGGGAAGAACATCACCCTCGATTTGCGCAGGCTGAATGAAGATAATCTGGACGTGGTACTCCATGCGCTGATCCTCGAGAGGTAGCTCAAGAGTTTCCATGGCCTCGAGAATAACGCGCATGGACTGGACGGTGTTGCTGAAGATGATCTCCTTAAAGGACTCCCGCTCGTCGCGAGAGTAGCCTCCCTCGTGAATAAGCTTCATTTGCTTGAGAATGGTGGACTTTCCAGACTCACCAGCACCTATACGATTGTTAGATATAAGTTGAGTTGACAAGGTTTTGATCGACAATTAAGCTTACCAAGCAGTAGCATCTTGATTTCGTTCCGCTGGTTCATCTTATCGCGCTTAAGCTGGCTCTCAATCTCCTCGTTGCGGGCCTTGCCCTCCTTGTCCATCGTGCTCATGCCGCAACCCATTTTGAATGATTGTATGCTGAATGCCCTCGGTAGACTAATAAGAAATATAAATGGGGTTGTTAACAGGTCGAGGTCCCTATATAGTAGATATTGTTAGTATATGTCAACAGTGGGGTTTATTCTGAATAATTGCTGCAATCATTGGTTGATCAATTGCGGTTCGTAGATAATCGGTTGTGCAAGCATTAAGGCGATAGACATGAAGTCTTGGTGATTTTTCCTCTTGGCCGCTCTAAACAATCGGATTCAGGAGAAGTCCCAACCGAGGTGAAGCTTTTCTGCGCTATCATGAATCCGGTTCACAGTATGATGGTGGGAGATCGTGATAACGCGCGTGTATAGATTAGTTCGCGATGGCAAAAGATCAAAGTCGCTAGCAAACACCGGCTAGGCGAGCTAATTGAAGCCTGGAAGAAATTCGATTCGATTCGATACGCGCAATTGATCGCAAGTAACAGATGAAGAGCGTAGTGGCTATCGTGGAATGGAGCAAACGGAATGTCGTCGAAGGCTGCTGGCAAATACATACCTCTGTAAGGTTTTCTGCCGATTAATATCGAATAATACGAGAAAGAAGTTGTTATCGCGAGGAGAAAGTGAGGGAGGGGAGAAAGAAAAAAGAAAAAGAACAAAGGACTGTGTAAAGCTTTGTACAAGTCGAGCCACTCGCAAAAGCAAACAAAAAACAGGTTGTCCGGGTAGAAACAAGAAGCAGGCAAAGAAGAGAAGATGGGGTAAATTAATAAAAGATAATAGTTGAACAGCCAGCTAACTGCAAAACCAGAGAAGCGAAAAGAAGACAATCGTGATCCGAATGTCGTTGACGATGTGGTTCTCGATTCTGTTCTGGATTTTCGTGTATTTTGGGTAGGTTGTGAAGCGAAAGAATCCAAGAGCGCGGTGGAAGAAGGGAACTGGAGAGTTTTCTTCCTCGATGGGTCTTTGGAAAATAGGGAACAAGCAGTTGAACAGGGGATAAAAAATATGATTGATATTACAAGAAAAAAATATTGGGAAAAAAAGTAAAAAGGACAAAAAGGAACGCATGGGCGAAAATAATAAATGATAGAAAATGGAAATAAAGACACAGCGCCAGAGCAGAAAATAAGCAGTAGCCTGGTCCACTCCAGATACAAATACTAATACAGTGGCCACCAGGATACAGCTAAATAATACGCACACTAACACTGCGACAATACAGTAAATTCCAGCTCAGTCAAACACGGACTCTGGACAGGGGGCACCTGCTGCAAGTTATAATACAGGGGCTGTTACTCTTATTTCGTGCACTGGTTTTTGCACACTGTACATAATACATGGTCTGTGCTTGCCAAAGGCCCTGAAAGAAAGAGCCTGAAGTAGAATGATCAGAAGCCGCAACCACTTCACCGATGATGTGTTGGCGGGCCGTTCAAGCCAATGCATCGATTCATCAATGGGCTATCGACATGCAGAAATAGCAGCCAAAGAAGATGCTATTTCGACCGCCACAGCCTGGCTCGCCGGCTCTTATCGTCTCGCTTCAATTCTTGCTTCGTTGTGGAGGCGTTGGCGGACTTCGCACAGCATATGGACCAGCAAGGATGATGGCCATCCATCCGCCCAGCAGTCCACGACGCCAGTATCAGCACTGCAAAGCTGCTTGGTCCTCTTTCTGCCGCATACAGAAAACCAGCATGTCTATAAACCTCTTCCATTTCCTGGTATGGACATGACATTTCCAAGGATATGCAGACATCGCCCTAGCCATCAACAGAGTCCGTATAACCATCGCAACACTCAGGTTCATCTAGTCAAGAAGTTGAATAGAAGGAATATACAGTGCGCTTTCTCAGGCGAAATAGCCAGTCAATTCCTGCAGCAAAAACCAGCAAATCTCTCCCGGTGTGCAATCCTGTCGTGGGGCCAATAGAGAGATGGAACAACAACTGTAGGTTATCTTTTTTAGTCTCTTTTCTATGTACTTGTGCTCTTCACATTTCCGCGCTTTGTTTTCCTCAACTATCCTTATTTTCGTTACCATATCCATATCTAGTCTAAAGCTATCCTAGTGCCAGTAATTCTTGTCTGCCCAGGCCGAAATGGATGATCAATCACATCTCACCTTCCTAAGCAACCATTAGCTAACTATGGAAAAAAAATATATGTCTGGCCCATCTTCCCTGGGGTTTTTCTGCGCTGTTCCCTCTTCTCCCTGAGGCTTCTATTCTTCAGCTTCAGCTTATCCAGGCTTAATGACTATGTACCATTAAATCAGTGTCAGCTCTACCGATTCATGTCCAAAGCACCCCGTGTCACAGCCAGAGCCCTTTTCTTTTGTTTATACCCGATGCTCTCCTGTTTCTAACGAGGTCTCTCATGTCAGAAAAACTGCGAGACACTCTGGCTAGCGGTGTCTTGTGCGCGCCGCCTAATTTATCGTCACGTTAGACCTCATGTAACAACATAACACAGCTAGCTGTACGGATACGTACTAACACTATAACACGTACTATGTACTGCATCGCTCCACCAACTTCCATCACAAGCAAGCACCCCTTTTCCACCGCAATCCTCTTGCCGCAGCTCTTGTCGCGAACGTAGTCGAGTTCATAGAGTGGATTTCGTTAGAGGTCTGTTCCTTTTGTTCCTTGCATGCCACAGCTTCCAGGCGTGCATACCTTTCCAGATTTGGGCAGCCAAAGCTTCTCTTTCTCTTCCTATATTAGAAGTCCCCCAAGATATAACAACAAAACAATCAAGTGTATATGTTTGGCCCAATAGAAAATTATAGCATCAAGATAATGATAAAGAAACCTAAACACAGTATGCTTACTTTGGTTTCTATTCTAAAAGCTACAGCTAAGCTGATAATCACCAATGTTTTGCATTATTCCACTGCCTGCCAAGCTTTGAATTTCTTCATTATTTTTAGCAAAGCATTAATGACCAACCCTATTTAAACCCTTGAATTGGAGCAAACGCTGGATAGTGCAAATCTGTCTCATAACAGTGTACACATAAGAGTGATTCCATTTAGTTGTTGCAAACATCTTCATTCAAAATCTTACATTGTTCCGAGGTCTCGTAAATTGTGCACCCGACCCAGCCACATCACACCACATCCCTAGAGAATTGGGAGAAGAAACTGCGTATGTTCTCGAAGCCTCTCCCTATCCTCATCGAAGCAGGTCTTGAAGCTTTTACATCAGGCCAAGACCAGACATAGAATACATAAGCTAGGAAACAGTGTTCGCTAGGTTGATCTAGAATATCTGACAAACCGCCAATATCACACCCGTGTCTTGCTGCTGCATCTTATCCAGCAACTTTCAACTTGTACCGTCAATGCTACATGCACTAAATAACACTTTGGGCTCGCTTGGCTAACTAGTAGCCATGGGGGGAAATTGGTTGAATCAAAGACTGCATAAGTCCGTTACTCGGACGTGTTTAGGGTTACAACTACAGTAACCATTTGCGAACTGGCTTGCTAAATTGAATTTGGATTGGATTGAAATGGACTAGGCTGGCTTGTCTTTGTTTTGAATTCTTTGTAGTAGTTAACTAGAAATATTAGAACTAGTACTGTACTGTAGGGGGGGCTGGTAGGAAGAAGGAAGAGTAGGTTGCTAGAAAGATAGAAATAGTATTCTTTGCCCAGAGCCTGATATTAAAGAATGGAAAATCTAATGCTGATGCCGTTCTATTTCAACTGATATAGATGCTATACGAGCTTGGGGGTATTTCCAGTTTTTCAGAAGCTGCTTTGTCGACCATAATGCGACAATAATTGGATTGCCCTCTTCAATGTTGGTGCTATTTTGCTTTTATTTATAAATTTGTGCTAAATGCAATCAGCTGAACAAGGACCAAGCCAATAGACATACACAGTGTGCCGCTATTTAGACCCGCACCGTGCTAACAATCCTACCGTACCAAGCGATGTCCCGATAGATAAGTTCGATTTCAATCAAATATTGAAAATATTGGATAGAGCTACTGCTTGCACAACCATTCATCGCCAATATTCTTCGTAATTTAAATGAACTCGTCAGTATGGGAATACACCCAACTAGAGATACTAAACACAGCCAGACACGTTAAAATGCAGCAGAATGCAGCCGAGAAATGAGATACAGGCACATACTAGCAAACAGGCCAACTAAGAGCTGCTACGAAACATAGTGCACGGCCCGTTATGATGAGCAGGAGGGAGGCGAAGAGGGAACAAAGAAAGATCAAAAGAGACAAGATGATGAACAACAGAGATCAATCAGGTACGGGAGATTAAAGAGTTCTTGTTCGTCTTCCTGTTGTCTTGTCTATCAAAATGGGCGGCCGCCCGTGCTTTTGGGTTGTCAAGGTCAAGTGACGCAAATTCCATCTCAGAAAATAAAAGGGAAAACCCAGCAACATAGCGACTACGGAGTGCATTCTGAGCTGAGATCTAAGCTAGCACAAAGCTCCCGTTACGTACTAGGAAAAAGACCAAGAAAAAGGGAAACAAGAAGAATGGAAGATGGAAGCATTGATCGGAACAAATGTAATGAAATTATACTAGACTCTGTCCGAGGAGCTCAGGCCACACAGAACTAGCCCTGAATACATGTAAGTCGTGCCTCTCTTCACCGAAGGCGCGGCGTTTCTTTTCTATGCCTTCTCCGTCCTCCGATATACATGATCGCTTTGACCCAGTTAGATAGCCTCACAGCGAAGGCCATAGACGCCATTGATAATACGGAAACTTCACCAAACCCAGTTGAGCGATTGAATAGTCCGCTTCCTGTCTTCTCCTAGTTGTTATGCGAGAGGAAGACGCCTATCAGCCAGTGTTGCGACTTTATCATGCAACTACATAGTAGACGTCATTGACAAACAAAGCGAGACAACAAGAGAAAAGGACAGTAGTCTTCCGCTCGTCGACTTGCCCGGTCAGACCCTTCGTTATGCCAACTTCGACTGGCCCAGGCTTGAATTGGGTTGGCTTGCTATGGCAGCGCTTGGTGCCGCAATCAACTGTAGCCAACTACATATTTGTACGATTGGGAACAAGAGAAGATCGGGTCCAAGAGAGCTAACTGGCTTGGCTTGGGGTGCTTAAATTGAGCGAAGATCAAACACCGCGCCATGAACTCTCATCTGGGCGAACAGTGCTATTATTCTTTTGCCTTCTTCAAAGTGCCGCTGATGATGAATTGGCCGACAAGGAATGGAAGATCTCAAAGTTGGATATGCTTGCTACAACCTACAGAACCCATACGCTTGATACAACATCCAACGATACAGAGCTTGGTTCGCTGATAACAAGACGTGAAGAAAAGCCCTATCGTTTTATTTTCATTCTTTTTTTTTTTTTTTTTTTCAATAACTCTCACTTTGTTAGAAAGACGGAACTCAGCTAATATTCTACGCAATGATCGGCGGCCATGACTTCCCCTCGTAGACGCCTTGATACAAGGCCCGCAATTTATCGGCGGGGAGGCATTCATGCAAATCTTCCTTGCAACACAGGAACAAAAGTCAGAAAACAAGGAACCCCATCGCAAATCATACTCGATCCTGTGCACTAGGGGACGGTACCACTGTCTTCTAACAAGCTAGTCTTCCGTCATTTTGTTGACTGCTGTCATAATTTTGTTGTATTCTACTTCGCTATATCAAGCTTCTGCTTGGGATGGTATTCTCGTAGTGACGTACTTTATTTCGTGTCAAACGGAATGCTAAGTGGTCTTGGTTGTAGCTAACGGAGAGGAAAGCTAGCGGACATTCCGTGAACTACTAGTCCCAGTGTACGCCTTTTCTTCCTGATACACTAATGGAATTAGTCGACAGATTATCCGGCACCAATACTATTGTTATGGTTCATGGTTCTGTCTTAGTGCAATCAATATCTTCGTCTTCTATTTCCAAGTACAACGCCATCACATATTCTTTGGTACGCTGGTCATTGTGGTTCCATCGTCATCACTTACATATACTTGTACATCGTATATAATATAAGCATGTCAAGGTTCTCATTCATCATACCTTAAAAAGTATATGAAAAGAAAAGAAAAAAAGCAAATCATATGTTTTAGCCTGTCGACGTTTGAAGAATCACACTACAATCGACGAGATAAGAATTGGATTGGAACGGCCAAGTACCAATTATGCGAAGAATCTGGTCAATAGATGATGTATTTCCAACTCAGCCACTCTTCCACCGTCTGTTCGCGCCAGGGCTTTTTATTTATAAATTCTTTTTTATTAAGGTGAATGGAGCTTCTTTAATAGCTATGTAGCACCTCACAACCTACTTCTCAACAGTGACAAGCCACTGAGATACAGGACACTTGTTATAGTTTTGTTATACGCCTATTCCTGCATTTTAACTTCTAATCCTTTCTGGGAAAAACCACCTCATCGGGAATCTGTCTCAAAACCTCCAAGCATTTTGTAACTCCTTGTATTATAAACCCTCTTAGAACTAACCTTCTGCAGAACTTCGTGAGTGGAGAGGCTGCCCAAACCCTCAGACACTACTATAAGCATAGTGGACTTCAGTAGTAGTTTTGCCCCAGCTGGAATTCGCACCAGGGCTACTTTACTAGTGCCTAATTTTTTATTTTTTTTAACGCGATGACCTAGCCGCTTAGGCAGTTGAACAAAAGTTCAGGAAAAAAAATACAAGGTGTCATTCGCTCGTGATCTCCCATACCGGACGCCACTTTGACACCCCCCTACAAAATTGCTACCTATGGCCTTATCGTTGCCGTTGCTACTATCGCTACCATAAGCAAGCAGCCGACTTGCCTCGCTACGTGTCTGTCAATAATCCATGTTGTCGCCTGTAGTCACAGCTACTGATATTGACAACTAGGGCAACAAAACTTGCACAACTCCAACTGCGTTTTTAGGTTGATGTCTAGACAGGCGTGCTGCTCTTCAAGATCATGCTTTATTGTGACCCCGCCCGTCCAATAGGCCATATTGATATCACCCTTCTCTATACCTGAATTTCAACGAAACAAGAGTCCGTTTGTCTCATCAAGAATGTACGTATAATCATGTATCATGCCATCTGTAACATCTTTCTTATTTTACCTACCATTCTTTTTTCCAATCCCGACTGACATTTGAGCCTTGCCCTCTTAAGGGCGAAGTCGCCATTTCGATATACATACATATAGTCCGTATATATGTGCACGGAGACGCACTAAAAGGTTTCGGGTGCTGGTATATGTTTATCCTATCATCACCGCCTCGTTGCCGCCTTTTTTTGCCATGTACAACCCGATTTCCCCCAAGCCCAAAGTAAAAAATGTCAAGGTCGCTTCTACCCTATATGTTTGCGCACAAAACCTACATGTCCTTCCCTCGGTCCATATACATACTTTGGCCATTGTCACAGCAGGAAAGTTTTCTGTGTATTCTGATTAGGAAGTCCTTCCAATCTTACAACGTCGCAATAGCTTTTCCACCCGTTTTCTCTTTCTCTATTTCTTGAACAAAATCCATCTTCCCTTTCCATTTTGGGCTTAAAATGCCTTGCTTCAATGATACATAGATTCATGAAAACGCTGCACGCATTGGCTTATTCTGTATACTTGAAGAACACGGCCCAAATTTAAACTTTCAGCAGTTTGGGGGGAAAAAATGGAGAGAAAAAAAAGAGTTCTGAAGATGTGCTCAACTATGCTCCATAGCAACCGAAGCAACCAAAACTCAAAGCCGGGGGGGGCTTTGTACAGCATACATATAATTCTGATTCCAGTTGTGCTTGCTTTCGTATTTGTCGTTTTCTTTTAGCAGCCCGGCTACCGAGCAAGGTAACACCCAAACTCTCTTTGTCTGTTTTTATTAACCTTTTCTTCGTACATTCAGCCTAATACCAAAGCCAACGCACAAGCCTCCATAATACGATACTTTCTTGTAGTTTTCGTGCCATCTGGACTAACCATGGTGGTGACATTATGACAAGTGAAGTTTGTCGCCAACTTGCACTGTGGGCCATACAACCAAGTAGATAACGTGCCTTGCATTTAATAGGGTATTCTTGTTCTTTTTAGTCTTCTAAAAACGCTCTAGTTTCCAATGCTACTGCTACTGTTTGGGCCGTGTTTGTACCTGCATATCGCGTAATTAAGTATTGTTTCATTTCACGTCTTTGACTGAAACCCTAACCCTTCTGAGTGATGTGTTGGTAAAATTTGGTACATTTCGGCAGTTGAATAACAGTAAGGTTATGCTTATAACATATCGTCTAGTTCCGACTCAGAATTGTCCAAGTTACGGAAAAGGGTCTATCTTTGTGTTCTACCTTTGTCTCAAGACCTGACTTGTTAGGTAATAATCCCGATAATATTGGCGATCGTTAGGCGATAAAGAGGTCGCCCATACAATATTGCACGAGAACCAAATAATGAGAGAAAGTTCAGATAGTCTCGACAGACGCGAGTGCTGATCAATCTTTCTATCCACATGTTTGATTCAGAAGAACGCTTCTGGAGATGCGGCTGGATAACTTTGATATGTAATATATTAGTCTAGCGATTTCTACGAATTTTTTTTATAGCGCAGTAGTAGCACAAATTACCGTACATATCATACAGGTATTGATATCTGTTGTTGTCTAGTCGTAAACTTCTTCCTCAGATATATCGTTTCACCTGCTATAATATGAGGGAATACAATCCTACCTGTCAAATATTCCATCTGTGACATCTGTTATTCATGCAGATTGACACACTTGTCATTCCGAGACAGTCTGCCTTTTCACGGCAGTTGAGTATGGCATTTGAGGACGGATTTTTTTTTCATGGCCTACAGACGACTGCTTCACATATACATACATATAGTTAAATAACATGCCAAGGTGGCTTCTAGAAAGCATACAATTGTATACCTGATGTCAAATATCATTCCTTCAACCTCTCTCATACCAGGTATCAACTTGCTTACTCAGGCTTGGCAATAATTTGTCTTTTGTTATTGATGTACATAACTACTTGCCTTGACATGTTTCCTTTTTCTTGATCTGCTTAGGTATCTCATATTAAAGCCAGTATTATTTTTCATATACGGTATCATATTCCCGAACTCATGTCGCTCTGATATCATGTCTGCGATGAATGGAACATTGAAGTACATATCTATAGCTTGACGATCTTCAGCAAGTATACGATCTAGCTTGAGAGTTGATGGTGAATTGAAGAAGATAGGATGAATATATACATACAGAAATTGGACCTACATTACTGTACTATAGTAGTATGATAGAGACTGGCCAAGGTCAGTTCATTAACTGATAGTCAGCTTATGGTTCTAGAGTTCATGCCTCTGCCATATATATGAATATCTATATGTACTTTGATGATATAGGTACACGTTAAATACAGTCAAAGTCAAGTAGCATGTACATGGTTTGACGACAAAATTATTTGAAAGATCTAGGCATGATGCTTTGAATATCTGCATTATCATTTCTCAAACCTCCCATAACAACTAGGTTATGAACCTGCGCCTAAATCTCGCTTGTCCACCAACTTAGTGGTGTATGAGGCCATGTAGACAAGGGCATATGTATAACGTCAAATTCTTATGCAGCCAAATATATATATCCTAGTGAACCAAAGTTGTCAATATCATCCCCTTATCACCGCGATCTTCAGCCACCCCTGGCCGAACTGCGATATTCCATAGTGTGTCTTTTTGATTTGGCCAAGAGCACTCTCCTTCTTAAAGATATATAGACAATACTAGAAATCTAACATGTCCCTGCTAACCAAGATATCAGTATCTGTGTCTTGTGAAGTCTGGCAAGTCCAGCCTGACAGCTTATATTGACAGCATGGCGACTTAATACTCCTCTGGTTCAAGTAATACTCCTCTGGTTCAAGTCGTTCTTGACTATTGGACCATGGTTTCACAGTGTCTTTCGGTATGACCGGATCGTCATTTATTCTTTGTTTCTAGAAATGTATGTTAGAAGACTATATCGAACATTCATGGTTGTAGTAGAGCGTGTGATCAAAAAGGCTATTGACACTGGCAATATTTTTGGCCTCCTTTTTTTTTCTTTTTGGTGCTTTCCTGAGGAGTGACAATGATAATCACATGAGACCTTCAAGGCTGTTTTGTGCAGTTAGGCTAAGATCGACACTAAGCAACGCGCTTAGTATGGCAAGACCAATGGCGAGAAGATCGCCGATAGATATTTGACTGTTTAGATGACTAGTAAGCCATTCTAGATTGTTCATTTGAACAATCTTAGTGGTATATACATATGTACGTATGTAGACCAGGTGATGGTTTGCTCACCAGGATCGATATTAAACTCTATGATATTTCGGTGTTTTACCAACAATGAAATAAAGTGAGCATAATATGCCCTAGCCTTGAAAGGATACACATAGGCGCTACTTAACGTCATCACAACGATAGATATCCTTCCGAACTTGCGTTCAATAGGTGAATTTGTCGCTACTGTTGACATATTTGAATTACTGGATATATATATATTACAAGAGAGGCTGGGACTATTCAATAGTACAGAGAAACGAGATATATATGTAGGTGGCAATATAATTTCACATCTTGTACACGATTGCCGCGTTGGAATTTGGTGGCGCTGGGTTTCTAATTAGGTGATTACATATCCGCCTCGCTGTTGATGATAGGATATGGGATGATTCTAGACTTTGACCGATAGTCTCTACATCTATGCAAATCATAAGCTCATTTGGTTGGATATATTTTTATCACAGTAATCACTTATCGTGATCCGGAATTCGAGAGCGGGAGGGAGCTGAATGCTTGACCTATAATGCACCATTTCATCACTTTTGTTGTTTTCTGGCTTAGGTTAAATATATAACTTGGCTAGTTTTCGGAATTGAAATGAAGGTATCAATCCTTGGTAACAATAGAAGGTAGAAAGAAGAACTGCTTACAATGTTGTATTTGTGGTTGTGTGACCATGATACCCGGCAGAAATTTTGTTGTACGTGCTTCAATTGGGAGACATGTGTGTGTAGCTCAGACGAGATAATATGTTATATCAGGCAGCGTAATTTACAGTCATAGTTTTTGTAAGCTAGGCTCTAAGTTAGTTATTGTCCTTAAATAAGGTCATATTAAAATGTTGACATTAACCCTATTAACATAGATAGAATAGTGACTCTATCAAGCAAGTTTGGGCACTGTTTTGGTTGCATGGTAAGTTCAGAGTTTTTTAACTTTGTTGGTCTTTTCTCGGTAAGGACGCATCGAGACATTATACTTGTGATGAATTTAAGATATATAGTTACATCATTCAGTCATATTTTTTTATCTGCGCTATTGGGCTATCCTTTTATGAAATTTGAGAATTGTATATCAACAGTCGAAACCATGACTTCGTTCTTCCCTTCTTGAAATAGGTTCGCCTTACAATCAACGCCCAAAGCTATGCGTTGGTTAAAGTGGGCTTCCCAGCCAATTGGATTGATTGGACCTGCGCAGCTGAACTTTAGATTTGGCTCCAAAGTTCAGCGCCAATTGTGCTGACCGATTTTTAGTTGCTCCTGGCCACCTGCCTGAATTCTATTCTTGTCAATCCATATTGAGCCTCACGATATCCCCGATTGATAAATATCGAGAAGTCTACACTAAATCCCTAAGTCCCCAGGTCCAAGAGTTTGAGTCCTTTATTGTCTTTCTTCATCAAAACCAAGTTGTAGAGTACAACACAATGTCTGCCCGACTAGACGATCAACCTCGCCAACGTGGTAAGTAATTTAATGAATTAATGGCCTGCCTGTGAGGCTCGAAATTTGCCTCACTTGACTCTATCAATCGGTAGTGTCGTCTCACCAAATTCTTTCAATTTACAACTAGGCAGTCACTATGTATAGGTATACTGATGATATTTGTCACCTAAAGCTTTCCGCCAAGATGAAAACGGCGATATTGAAGTCGAGTACGATCGCCTTCGTGAACTTGCCCACGCCGAAGGAACGAAACGTAGCAAGTTTTTCCAACGGGTAAGTCAATATATTTGTTTCCCTAGCGAATATTGTTTCTTGCATCATGCAAACTGGCGGCAGAGCGATCAGCCCTCATGCTTGGGCAGATATCACAACACTTGATAAACTAACATGGCATCCTATCAATAGTCGCGTGAGGCTTACGAGAGAGGCGATGGTGGTGTTGCTAAAGACCTAAGCAATAGAGGCAAAGCCTGTGCTACCAAAATGGACGCGTACAATCGCCAGGCTAGCGAGTTCATCTTCCGCGAAAACAATGCAATAGGTCGTATCGATGATGATGAAATCGATCTTCACGGCCAGTATGTCGATGAAGCCGAACGCATTGTCGAAGAGCGCATAACAGCCGACCGCAATGCTGGTAGAGCTAGGCTCTGTATCATCGTTGGAAAGGGAATCCATTCCAACAAAAACATCCCAAAGATCAAGCCTGCTGTAGAACAGATCATCGAGCGTTTAGGGCTAGAGCATCGCACTGACGAGCACAACACTGGACGTATCATCGTCAAGTTGAACGAAGGTGGATATACAGCTCCCCAGAACCCCCATCACAGTGGTGGCCAACCGCAGAGCCACCACCCCTCACAGGGACACCACCCACAACCGGAGCAACAAGAACCGGATTTGCTGGGCGCGCTATTCAACTTTATTGGAAAGAAATGCTGCAGTGTTATGTAGAGCAACCCTGCAAGCTAGTCTTCCATGTAGAGACTACTATGCCCAGAGTGCGGTTGTCGTTGTTGTTGTCGTTGTTGTTGTCGTTGTTGTTGTTGTTGTTTTCATCTTGTTCTATTTCACGTTATGCTATGATTTTACGGGAGTATTTTTGATGTGGCGATGTTCATTTTCATTTTGCAGAAATTTTCATTTATGGATTAAATACGGTTAATGAGTTATATATTATACAGCAATCAAATTATGTGACCCTGATGTGTGAACCTCTTGTTGGTAATCTTGCGTATCATTCACAGAACATTGTTTGTTATGATCTTGTGTTTACTTAATAGAAAAACATGCTTATTTGGGAAATCAAATCCTGGAGTGAGCAGTCGCTCTTAGCGAGGCAAGTTCCGTACAAATAGGTTAATTGTGGTTTATGTGAAGGCTCATGACAACATTAATTTTTGCGATTGCTAAAATCTGGAGCCCCTCCAAAAAAAATGCCAACCCCACTGATTTGTGAGCCAACTGGTTGAAAATTTCTGAACCATTGATTGGCGCATACATATGTATACACCCTTCGACATCGAACAACTTTATATACATATATTCGTCGTTGTCGCCAACTATTAAAGATGCCTGTAAGGCTTTCGTATATTCTGACTTGTGGTAGTGACTAACAAACCATCGGCTATAGCTCATTATGGTGACTGGTCTGCCGACCTCGGGCAAGACTACCCGTTCGAAGCAGCTGCACGATTATCTCTCGAACAAAATAGACTCGTTGGATCTAGACAAAAAGTATAGACTTCACTATATTTCCGACTCGACCTTATCTATACACCGATCAGTATATGATCTCTCGGTAGTCCCCGAACATTCTCGGTCAGCGAACTCTTCGGAGAAGGATGCGAGAGCATTGATATCCTCGGCCGTTAAGCGAGTTCTTTCGGATAAAGATATTGTTATATTGGATGGGCTGAACTATATAAAGGGCTGGAGATATCAATTGTATTGCGAAGCGAAAGCGATGCGCACACCTAGTCTTGTTGTTCAAATTGGTTGTATGCCGGACCGAGCGAAGAGTGTCAATGAAGCCCGTCTAGCAAAAAGACAAACAAAAAGCATAGAATCTAGCACGACTGATGTACCTGTTTCTGTTTCTTCAAACGAGACGAAATCGCCGGTACCCGCAGACGACGAAGAACCTTATGAGCCTGCTAACTGGGACAACCTAGTTTTCAGAAACGAAGAACCAAATGGCATGGCAAGATGGGATAGTCCGCTGTTCCCCATTATCTGGGAAGATGATGAACAGCAGACTCTGAAGACTTTTGACCAAATATGGGGTGTTATCGCCGGCGAAGAACGCAAGGCTATCCGGCCAAACCAGGCGACTGTTCAGAGAAGTAATGACCCTGGTGGTGACTACTTGTACATATTAGAGAAACAAACACAAGAGGTTGTCAAGATGATTCTAGATAAACAGGACCACGAGGGCGGCGGTGAAGTTGTTGTCCCTAGATTGGCATCTAGTGGAGAGAAGCTGGTAGTATCACTACCCATGAAGAAGCTGGGCCTACCACAACTCCAGCGAATGCGCCGGACGTTCGTTGGACTGAATCGACGTGGAATCGGACTTGAGTATGTTGGAAATGTGGCGGTGGATAGAATACGGGAGAACTTTGTGGAATATCTCAATTATCATTTTGAGAAAGATGATTAAGCAATAACACTATATTCATCTCAAATGTTAATATCTAGTTATCTTATCATAAAGTATTTATTCTACACTTATGAAACTAATTATAAATATGCTATAACTATTGAATGCCTGGATATTCGTATATAGTATAGTATGTAATTTATCAGATATAAACATAACGAATTGAATATTAGGCTGTTGGAATGTATATATGTAGCTTGAAAAACTTCATCACTTTGTATACATATAGACAGTGAAACATATTCGAATATATTTGTGACATATGATTGTATTTAGGGACAACAAATAAGTCTGTGTTATGTTGGGCTGCTTATAATATAATATATATATGTACACATATGGGCATCACTTATGAGATTTGCCCAACCTGATAATGTGCTTTATTACTTCAGATATATAAAATACATATGCATCATTTGTACTGTTGCCTGGGCGATACTAATAATTGAATTACTATGCAATCAACTTTCTAAGCAGAGCTGAACATTGCTGACTGATCGTGTACTGTTGTTGACTATGGAGGTATCAGTACATAATAATTACGGTGTGGAGTAACTTTGCAGCCCAGCCTAAAATACTCCGCTTGCGTGTTCCATTCGCTGCCTGTCTTAGTAAAGAGCTGTGAACTAGAAGCTTCTCATAGCTCTTTTGCCCTCAAGGCAGTTGCAGGGTAACGTGGCTGGGGGGTTGATGGCCATGAACAGATATTAAGCCTGCTGACTAAGTCATGGAGGGGCGAAAATAGTGGACCACACAGGTAGGGTAGCTCCATTTATTGGCCAGATTGGGCCTGCATTCGTTAATGGGCAGTAACAACTCTAGAGCTAACTCGCGTTCTTGCCTTGCCTAGAGAGTGTTCTTCTTGACCAGTACTTTGAACTCTGAGCCTTTTCCTCTTCCTTTAAAAACACAACCTTACATCTCGTCATCTCAGATTGTCGAGGTAGAGCAATCTTTCTTGTTGATTTTCGCTTTTTCATCATCGCCCAAGTGCCTTTTGCAAAGTGCCCTTTGGTGTATTTCTCTTTATCTTCCAACATTCACATACGTTTCTGTTGAGCAGAACCGTCTTCCTCATACGAACGTGATCTCGACAAACGAGCCTCTTTGAAATCAAATACTGCAATCCACACATCTTCTTCAACATGGCTCCTAGCGAAGACAAGAAGAAGGTCAACCTTCAGTAAGCCCATGGAAATTCTAAGAGTACGATGAATCAGAAAGCAAGGATCGTAGCTAACAACAACCCCTCCTACAGTGATTCCTCCGGTGCTGAGGTGAAGGAAGTCAGTCATCCCCATCCTCATTGAACAACAACCACGATCTGAATTATCGATATTAACACATTTATTAGGAAAACGACGTCGCGACTGCCATCCTAAAGAAGAAGAAGAAGGACAACCAGCTCATGTATGTGACGATGTATCTTGGCAGCCTAAGAAATCAAAATATCAGATAGCTAACTACTTTTCACCAACAGCGTCACCGATGGTGGTAACGACGACAACTCCGTCATTCAGCTTTCCGAAGCTACCATGGAACTTCTCCAGCTCTTCCGTGGTGATACCGTCCTAGTCCGCGGAAAGAAGCGGAAAGACACTGTTCTTATCGTTCTTGCCGATGACGAGTTGGAGGCTGGTAGTGCTCGCATCAACAGAGTCGTCCGTCACAACCTACGTGTGAAGAACGGTGACATGATTACTATCTCACCATGCCCCGATATCAAATACGTAAGTGAATCCAATCATCAGACACGATTTGAAGAACGAATCCACTGACACATTCCTTCTTCGCTATAGGCGAAACGTATCTCCGTTCTTCCTATTGCCGACACTATTGAGGGTATCACCGGTTCCCTTTTCGACGTTTTCCTGGCTCCTTATTTCCGCGAAGCCTACCGCCCCGTCCGCCAGGGCGATATCTTCACTGTCCGTGGTGGTATGAGACAGGTTGAGTTCAAGGTCGACCAGGTTGACCCTCCGGAGTTCGGTATCGTTGCCCAGGATACTGTCATTCATTGCGAGGGTGAGCCTATCCAGCGTGAAGATGAAGAATCCAACCTGAACGAGGTTGGTTACGACGATATTGGTGGTTGCCGCAAGCAGATGGCTCAGATCCGTGAGATGGTCGAACTTCCCCTGCGTCACCCCCAACTATTCAAGTCTATCGGTATTAAGCCCCCTCGTGGCGTGCTATTGTACGGCCCACCTGGTACCGGTAAGACTCTGATGGCTCGTGCTGTCGCCAACGAGACCGGTGCCTTCTTCTTCTTAATCAATGGACCCGAAATCATGTCCAAGATGGCTGGTGAATCTGAATCGAACCTTCGTAAGGCCTTCGAAGAAGCTGAGAAGAACTCTCCTGCCATCATCTTCATCGATGAGATTGATTCTATCGCCCCCAAGCGTGACAAGACCAATGGTGAGGTCGAACGTCGTGTCGTCTCCCAGCTTCTGACCCTCATGGATGGTATGAAGGCCCGTGCCAATATTGTTGTGATGGCTGCCACCAACCGTCCTAACTCCATTGATCCTGCTCTTCGTCGTTTCGGTCGTTTCGATCGTGAAGTCGATATTGGTATCCCCGACCCAACTGGCCGTCTGGAGATTCTGTCTATCCACACCAAGAACATGAAGCTCGCCGATGATGTTGATCTGGAACAGATTGCAGCCGAAACCCACGGTTATGTCGGTGCTGATATGGCCGCTCTTTGCTCCGAAGCTGCCATGCAACAGATTCGCGAGAAGATGGACCTTATCGACCTGGATGAGGACACCATTGATGCTGAGGTTCTGGATTCTCTTGGTGTGACCATGGAGAACTTCCGCTTTGCTCTTGGTGTGTCTAACCCCTCAGCTCTTCGTGAGGTCGCGGTCGTTGAGGTTCCCAACGTTCGCTGGGACGATATTGGTGGTCTGGAGACTGTCAAGCAGGAGCTCAAGGAAAGCGTCCAGTACCCCGTCGACCACCCCGAGAAGTTCCTCAAGTTTGGTATGTCGCCTTCTCGTGGTGTTCTGTTCTATGGTCCCCCCGGTACTGGTAAGACTCTTCTTGCCAAGGCTGTCGCCAACGAATGCGCAGCCAACTTCATCTCTGTCAAGGGTCCTGAACTGCTCAGTATGTGGTTCGGTGAGTCGGAGTCAAATATTCGTGACATTTTCGACAAGGCTCGTGCTGCTGCCCCTTGTGTAGTCTTCCTTGATGAGCTTGATTCTATCGCCAAGGCTCGTGGTGGCTCTGTTGGTGATGCCGGCGGTGCCTCTGATCGTGTTGTCAACCAGCTTTTGACTGGTAAGTTTTCCACAATACACTCATATATCATGAAACAGTCTACTAACAAATATCTACAGAGATGGATGGTATGACCTCGAAGAAGAACGTCTTTGTCATTGGTGCTACCAATCGTCCCGAACAGCTGGACCCTGCCCTGTGCCGTCCTGGTCGTCTGGATTCGCTCATTTATGTGCCTCTGCCCGATGAGCCTGGCCGCAAGAGCATTCTGGCCGCCCAGCTCCGCAAGACTCCTGTCGCTCCCGATATCGACCTCAACTACATTGCTTCCAAGACTCATGGGTTCTCTGGTGCCGATTTGGGTTTCATTACTCAGCGTGCTGTCAAGCTTGCTATCAAGGAGTCTATCTCTGCAGAGATCAAGCGCACTAAGGAGCTCGAGGAGGCTGGCATGGAAGTTGATGAGGATGGTTCTGAGGATCCCGTTCCTGAGCTAACCCGTCGCCACTTCGAGGAGGCTATGCAAATGGCTCGTCGTTCCGTTAGTGACGTTGAGATCCGCCGCTACGAGGCTTTCTCTCAGCAGATGAAGACTGCCGGCCCTGGTTCCTTCTTCAAGTTCCCCGATGCCGAGAGCAGTGCTGCGGCGGCAGCTGGTGGCGCATCCGGTGGTGATACATTTGGCGATGCTGGCAATGACGATGATCTGTACGACTAAATACGGGTTCGATTGTCACTGAAGGGGATTTTGGAACAACTCTTCATCCGCATTTCTTTTTGTTCCGTTCCAAAGACTTCACACGATCATTATGAGGCGTGGTAAAGAGCTAAGGCGCCTTGCGATCTGGGACTTGGAGTTGTTTTTTATGTGTTTTTTTCTCTTTTTCTTTTCTTGCGACGAATTTTTACTCTTTGATGATAACCTTTCCCCTTGTTTGTATTCTTTCTTTTCCAAGTGTCTACACCCAACGTTGGCATTCGTATCATGTTCATGGTAAACCGGGCTTTTTGCTGTTCAGACCTATCTTGCTTTCTTGGCCACAAAAGATACTCTACTGGTTTCACGACAAGGATATGACAGGACCGTAGTACCTGCTAGTGTACCTTAATAAAAAGAGACGACTTGATAAGCTATTAAACAATACATTATTTGACTAAGTATCTATGCATACTGTAGGACGGACGCAAGTATCCGACAATTGTATATTAAGGTTGATATAGCAAAGTCTGCACGAAAACGATGACTTGTACTATCCTAGGAAGTTATGAATATTCTACAGGACTGATTGACCTATATATTTCGCTTTCTTCTGTTTATTTTAACGACTGTGATGGGGTTTGTTATCTTGGTATTACTGTATTGTGTGTTTTTGTTTTATGTTTAATATAAGAGTGATATAGAGTGGAAGTCTTCTAAATACGGACCTCGGGATTCTAGCTTGAGGACAAGAGCCGATGTCGATAGTATGTTGTTCTTCCAACAAGCTATGATTCTTCAATCGACACGATCTCTTCTAGACATCCCCTTGTTACCCGAAGAGCATCTTTGACAACAGATCCCGGAAGCATCAAGCCAGCTGACGTATCCGTAGCATCACCATTATTCGCGCCATTGCCATTGACAGAGACACCATTGCCATTGGACGCCGAAGCAGCAGCACCAGAAGAGGAGCCATTTGAAGAGCCGTTTTCCTTATCCTTGGAGTCTCCGTTGGCAGAAGATGATTCTGGGTTATCGGATGGATTCGCGGCGACCGCAGCAAGAGCAGCTGGAGAGTTGGCGGCACGGACGTCGTCGAGAACGCGGCTCATGAGGGCGTGGAAGGAGGATATTTCACCGGATCGGAGAAGAGATAGGGCATGGCCTCGCACGGTAGAGGGCCAATCGGCAGAGTTTGAGTTTAGAGCTTGAAGGAGATGTTCTTGGATCCTAAGAAAGAGTAATAAAAAAACAGGGCCACGGGGGCGGCGTGGCGCGGAATCAAGATGTTAGCGATTTGTTGTATAACGGGAGGGAGCATTGTCACATGTTTATTTGTTTGTCCTTTGGTGGTCATGTACGTGTTGGTGTTGTTGTTTTGGATTTTAATGATTTGTATGACTGGATAGCTGGGCGTGAAGTACCCATTGGCTATGGATCTGAGCAGGGGGAGATTTACTTGTTCACATGGCCTTCTCGCAAGAGAGCTGTGTTGATGCTAGTACGAAGCTCGGTATCGATTGTCGCAGCGGAATAGCTTCCTGCTGACGGAGAAACTTTGACGTTGTCGCCAGACATTGTTGCAATGACGGACTAGTCGGACTAGTTCTGGTAATATATAATTCGGGGCGCTCGTTGAAAATGAAGTTGTGTCGATTTGAGAATGTGCAGTATTAGTGGAATTTATATTTGGGGTTGGCTTAGGACCGTATATCGAGTGAAGAAAGACCTGTGTCGCAATAAAAGAGGTAAATAATAATATGTTGTTGGTGTGTATCTTGGGGGGTTTTTTTTTGCGACAGGCTAGTAGCTTGGTTTGCGCCCAGGTCGATGTACAATTCAAGAGGTGGAGGGACTCTGTAGCCTATTCAGATTTTGCAAGTCTATATGTCGGTGTAATTGGCGTTTAGCTAGACTGCCTCTAAAGCAAAGTCGAGTTGGACCCTTCTCTTGTTGTGAAGATATACGATTTATAGAATGTAAGTACCGGTTTTAAGCAAAGTATCACATTATTATGCGAATGTCAAGAATTACGATGTTAATTTGGTGGTATAAAAGTCCAATTTTGATGTTGTATAGTATGAAATCTGAAGCATCAACTAAAAAAAAAAAAAAAAAGAATATAAATTTAAGCAAAACTCACACCACCATTGAGTTACTGAGGCGGATAGGTGCATCTGCCAAAATCTAAAATATACTAGAAATCTCATGCTACGGGCACTTTATTATGTTGCACAAGGCTATCGGTTTAGATGGCATCGCGCAAGGCTGCGCCGCCCATGACGCGATGACGTTGATGCCATCTGATCACGAGTGCCGCCAGCTGCTGGGCTCAGGCATGTGGGTTAAATTTCGATTAACCCTAACTGCTGCTGTGAAAATACAACCTGCACACTGATGCGATAAAGAAGTTGTTGTGGCTATGTCTGTTAATTAGACAGATTTTATTTAAAGAAAAACTCACAACAATGGATTTTTAAGATAATATGTCGTCATCTCAGTGATCTGTCTAAAAGTTAATGCTTGATATAATAATTACTTAATGCTATGGGCTTGAAAAAGCACTCGTACTGATCGTGGTATCTCCAAGGGACACAAAATCGTACTCAACATTTATGGAAACAAATACTCACGATACGTACTAGTGGATCACTGACTAGCTATAAATATATGAACGTCATGAATCTTTCCATTACTTGCCAATGGATGGGCGATCTGATCGCCGTATATATATATATATAGCCCCATTCCCTCGGAGTGGCTTTGGGATGCTTTGTTTTCGTTACGGTAACCGATTATAAACAATATAGGATGGCTCCTCCCTATGTCTACGAGCGATCTGATAGGATGTTAAATCAGATGTAGCGTTGCATGAACCGGATATGTGGAGATATTCCGCTTTGGCTATCACGAGAGTTTCCTCCTCATCAAGTATGCAACTGACGTCGGCAAAGATAAATCATGTACATTGGTCCAACTGTATCGTTTCGTATCTAATTGAGATGAGGTTGGCACATACATATCACGTGATCGCAATGGCATGCAGATAGCAATATTTGGTACTGAAAGCGGCGGCATTGCACAGGGCGGACGCAATATCAGGCAAGCCGACCCAGAAAGATCGAACATTCAACCGCGCTCCTACTAGCCCGAGGTATAGCTTGGCACATGAAGAGGGGGAGAGGAGTACATTGTGGAGTGCCAGCACGACAAACGGTGTAGGCATGACCGACAGGTAGGTTAACTGGAACGGACTAGGCACGGGACGCTCAGCTGATGAAAGGAGGGGCGTGTATGAAGGGAAAGTATATTTGTATAGCCGTAGCCGATACGGACTAGGCTCTGTAAGCTCGCGTTGTACTGGCATTCGGTTCTCTTAGTGTGCTTACATGTACATACTCTCATACCGATGTCTGTGTGTAGAAAGTATTGGATTAGCATGATAGGCCGCTGATCTCAACAAGTGTTACTCAAACGGGCGCGAGGGAGTGTGTATCTTTGATGGACACGAGATAGAAGACCACGAGCCAAGGACCCAGACCGAGAGTCACCTGGATTCAGGTGAGATTATAGAAGGCCTTCCAATCACGATGCAAAAGGTAGCGGTAGTTCTGTTCCCGATATGCCAACCGTGATATCCGGCATGTTGCGTGAGATACACTAAACGAGAGGCTTCGTCCCGGCGAAGTAGTAACCTGAATGACACTAATGTTGACTTCGCTCTTCTTCAATCTCATTGGTAGAGTATTGTCAGTTACGAAATATGGTGCCGAGCCTGCATTGATAGAGCAGGCTAGCGAGGCCTAGGCCCTGACTAAGCGTGGTCAATACAGGCTAGTAAAAAAGAAGAGGTTCCTGGCGAACAAGCGAGAGAGCGATACAGAAGAGGGAGGGGGGGGGGAGATAGATCGAGAAGCTGACAGAAGCAGGCCTACACGGTGATAGGCTGATAGATCGAGAAGGATACTACTACCATACCATGAAGTAGCACCAGTAACTTGTTGGACGAAGGCGGTGTTACAGTGAATGAGGAGAACATGCGGTCTCGCTCTCGGCTCGAGATTTAGATGCATGGAGATGCGGGAGTAGGAGTGGACATGATCTTGCACTATCTGTTTCTTGCGCTGACTTCTAGAGTACGGAAGCTGTTTCAGCGTGGATTGGCTGGCACCGATGGGGCTTGGGACAAACGGAAGTGGGAGGCCAACTAAAACGCATATCCTGATATCATTTGATAGAGCACCGGCTTTGATGAGGAAAGTGTGGTCAAAGGTCAAGGGCGGGGGGCCAGATCAACAAGTGGGACAGCCTATAGCTCTAAGCGATTGAGGAAATATGCCATCGAACGAGAAGCAGGGCTTGCTTACCTGGTGTTGTCGTACTAGCACCAGAAGAAGAAGAGGGGGAATGGCTATATCTGGCCATAGCTACTACATATGTACGAGAGAGGGCGATTTGCTATCCGGAGGTGTAGCGAACCATTGCGAGGTCCGGATATGCAAGATACGGCCCCTAGTCAAGGCAAATAAAACGATTACAGTAGCCGCTATGGCTATACTATAGTCTTACGTCTCGTATTATGGCACAAGATAGCTCGACAGATACCACGGCCTACATATAACCTTACTAAGCACAGGGTAGTAGCAGCAGTGGAGTCTGCATACATATATGTACATACATACATAATATACAATATACAATATACAATATACAATGGATTGGCTCTTGTGCGCTCAACAACGATGTGGGACGGGCAATCAGAACGAAACTCGAATGTTAGTCAGCTGGGTAGGCCGTGAGAGAGCTGTAGTGTCCGTATCAGCCAAAGCAAAGCCTGTGGTTTGTGGTAGCCATAGTGGGACAGTTCACATATTAAGAAGCAAGATGTATACATTTTTGATCCCAAATCATCCTGCATAGCAAAATAGACAGGCCAAGTGGCGCTGTCTTCGCCATTTTCGAGGCTACATATTGGATGGAGGAAGAAAAGGCCTCCAGATTATTGCTATCGAAGCTAAGTAGGGATTAATCGAGTAGTGTCCAACTTTGGGGCGCTATTCTTCCTTTGGTCTGCCTGGTTCACCGGGTAGTGCAGTCGACGGTCTAGAATCACATTCTGCTAGACTAGCTGGCTAACTGATGTCTTGGGATCTGCGTCTTACTTGTTTGCTTTTCTTTTCTTTTTTTCTTTCGGCCGGGACTAAGCAAGACTAGCAACAAAAACAAACAAGTCGTCACTATGCTATATAAGCGTACTAGTATAACGACTATTTAGTACATACACAATATTGATATTGGAAATATAGCTCTAGACTGCATGGTTAATTAACAGTGCCAAAAGCAGGCATAGCTACATATCTGTATAGATTTCTATAGAACTGACCGAATAAAGATGCATCACTCCTCACCTTCTCTTACATAATATGCAGTAGGCCTATTAGGCGAGCAGGGAATGTGCATTACAGACAGGTTCTTCTTGCTTGGAGCGGTAATAGTAGGAGTTTATCTCTAGATGGTCGCATTCTAGTGCTTACAGGATGCATCGTAGACCGACGTACACCTACGAACAAACAAACAAACAAACAGACAAACAGACAGGCATATTCCAGAGCCATTGGGACGATAGAGCAAAGCCGTATACCTACATACAATCGCTGGCATACTTTCTCGTCACCGGAACTGTCTTTCCGCACCAGTGAGCGTGATCAAGGAAGCAGAGACAAGACTGTGATCATGGATTGCACTCCCTTGGGCCTTCTTAGAGACACATAGTTATACAACTAGAGAAAGGGGGGGTGGGCTGGAACGAGACGAATGTTTGCCCTCGACCCTAGTCTCTTGACCTGGCTGATGTGCCAGTGACAATGCCCGCTCATCCGGGATGAAAGACGTACAGTAGTGAAAATAGCACTAGATGGCTAGGCCGACGTCTCCGGATTGAATTTGGGTGGTCGCACATGATGCGACGACTAGCAGTCCAGCCCGCTAAAGGCAAACAAACAAGATCGTATCGAATAGAATATAGCTCACAGTCATGCTCTTCATCTACCGACCGGTGGCGCATGCCGGGCAATAGAAGTGGCTATTTACTGTTTGCCATCATCAGCGCCACTGCTAAGCAATGCACAACTAATACTGTCTCTACTGAAGCTATGTATAAGCCAAACATCATACGATGAGAGAGTAGCTATAGGCCAGTCCATAGAAGCAGGCGTCTGTCTCTACATGCTACATACATGTCTTTATGTCAATATATTGTATTTGCTGTACCCATTGCCCCTGCGACAGCCCATAGTAGTGTCTCAGCTCCGGGGGGGGGGGCTGATGGTTGATGACTGACGGCATTGTGTACTCATATCACTACACTGCATCGTATCGTACTTGGACTCGAATACTACAGTTACCGGCTGAATGCCCCTTCTTCCCGAGAATTGTCAATGCCATGCCTGTTGCAGACAGATGCATTCAAGGTAGTGGCTACGGGTACATAACGAGTAGGTAGTACGCATACTTGTGTACAATACATAGGTGTTCACTATTGCTACTACCTAAATGTTTTATGTACAACTATACATATATACACGTATTAGTATACAACTATATAACGCATACTCGGAACAATCCTTTTGCTTGCTCTGGATGTATTGATGGTACATTCATCCCCTGAGCTTGTGTACAGGCACATCTGTACCTCCATCACTAGTACCGACACTTCCAATCTCTCCTGGGCAGAATGTTGGCATCATAGATAATTAGCATTCTCATCTCATTCTGTAAATTATTGTATTCAGCTGGGCAAAGCAACGGAGGAGAGAACCAACAATTGATCCTGTGACCCCCAGAAGCAATGTGCTGTTACGATAGATAAGGGGATGAGCCCGGAACCAGCATAGCTTGTTAGGAGAACCACAAAAAGGCTGGAACGCTGGCCCTGGAATGCTGCTCTGTGTCATACAAGTAAGTTATGGTACAGATATAGTTGCTAGAATCAGTCATCTGGGACACTGTACCTGTACAGCAAACGCTAGGCCTGAACATAATGGCGGTGTTAGAACGGCCATAGAATCTACGAGAGGCATGGCACCTAGAACTTCAACTATACATACAACTATACATAGATATGTATATGTATAGTTGGTCGACGGAACATCAACGGCAGAAACACTGACGCTGGAAAGAGAATCGAACCTTGCTGGTGCTGTAACAGGGCATATCATGTCGGGTCAAAAGCGGAGATACTGCTGAAAGCAGCACTGGAAATGCCGTCACTACGACTTGGATATGTAGTTCTTCCACTGTAACTACACTGCCTCCGGCCGATTGAGTGCCTGAGCGTCGTCATACAGCTATGTATGTATTTCCTTCTTCTTGTGCTGGTTGTTGCTGCTAAAGAAACGAAGGATAGGTAAAAATAAAAATAAAAATAAAATAAAAAGAGTTTAGATAAGGACTAGAACAATCGGATTTGAAACGATTTTGCCGTCTAAACACTCGAAGCCAGGGTTCAAGGTTATTTGCAAAAAAAGAATATCAAAGAGAAAGATTGGTCTATTTTCTTTTCTTCTTCTTTTCTCTAGGCCTATAGTGGGCGGCAATATCACGACCTGTACAGAAATCTAGACCCTTTGTACTTATCCTAGCGCTAGGTTAGCGCCCACTAGCTTATCCATCTGGGCGCCAGCTGATGTGCTGTGCTGATACATGTCAACTACGAGGTCCCCTGTACTTCAGAGCCTCTATACAATGTAGAATAGCATGATTAGTAAAGAAGGGTATTCAAGGAAAGAAATATTAGTTTCCTTCAACTTGACGACATATATAAAGACACGCCCCCGTACTCAATAATGAAAAAGAATAAGTTCTCTAAAGACTATAGAAAGCATCAACTTGACTTGTCATGATGGTGTTTAGTTAGCCTTTTTATTTATTAGCTTAATACGGCCGAGTCCATCTCCTGCAGCTCGCTGATTTGTATTACACGCCCATATATATATAATTCTTAACCTATATAGTTGTTTATATCTGTATAGTATTATGTATCCATTGCTACCATTGATATTACCACTTTGGTCAATCCGGGGGGCAAAGGAAAAGTAGAGAACGTAGAAAAAAACATATGACGTGTCATAAAGCTCTGTAGTCATCAAGACCTATCTAGACGACGTCTAGTTGCACGTACATATACGTATACACCAGTTATAACCACACAAAAACGCCACAAAGAACTATTGTTCCGTGTTCTAATTGTCCATAGCCTACTTATCCTTCCCATCTTTCTACGTGTGGATAGTGCCCATGAACTATGACGATATTCATACTCACAAAGCCTCAGCGGACTCGTGTATTTCTTGCTTCGTTTTTGCCACTTATGCCCACACACAACCACTCGAGGAGCCAATAGTCGCAGTGGCATTCAATGAAAAGGCATTGGTGATAGAGTAATGCTCCTCCGAGCATCTATCCGAACTTCCCTGTTTCTACTACTTGTTGCTACTACTAATGCGACGTATATACATACATATATTTATGTGTATATGCATGAACATGAATAACACAGATATGCGATTGGCACAGAAATGTATAGTACAAGCATAGTACAGCTCGTTGGGTAGTAGATAGAACCACTCCGGAAAACTGCATGTAACATTGTCTCTGTCGGCCAGATCTCGAGTCCGATCGTGGGCTTCTTTCTTTGTTTGCTATCGCAGCATCTTAGGGTACGGGAATCGCCGCTGGCCTAGTCAATGGGCTATAATACCCGTTCACTAGCCAAGTCATGCGTTGCTGCTTTGCTGTCTTTGGTACACTTATATATGCACGTACGATATTTTACTGTAGAATATTAGAGTTGGTGATTACAGCGCCTTATGCCTCTAAAACATTGAGATATCTACGCGAAGTACCCTATAATAACCGCGCCGTAACACTTCTAAAGAGACGCTTGCGGCAGGGCTAATCGTCCGGTGATGTATCATTTTTTGACGAAATATTAGAGCCTGACCATCGTTAGAGCCGCGATTATGTAGGTCATATTCTATCTTCATACATTACCATTCTTTTTTGTTTTTGCCATCATATTCGCGAAAAAAGCCACGAATAGTGGCATGACATCATTTCTTCGAACTAGAAGTTTCTATCGTCTACCTTTTCCCTTCGAGCTCCTTCAAATTCAAGACTGATGATCTTCCATTTAAGGCATTATCTTAACATTACGATTGTGTATTCTGGCTGGAATGTCACTCTATGGTTCCAGCAGCTCGAGGAAAGTTCGGGGTAAAACCTGCCTGTGACCTACAAGTTTTATATATTTCTTTTTTTTTTCTTCTCTATATCCCTATTCCTTGCTGTTAGGTTCTGCTTAGCAATAATCTCCATGAAAAGCAAAACCCATGATCCTTAAACTCAAATCATAGCACATCCAATAGCGCCATTCCCTCAGTCCTTCTCTTGATGGATGACGAACAAGAACAGAAGATGGCAAAAACCACGATAGGAAACCCCCCATTCTCCATCCATCCATGGTTAAGGACTTTATACACAAGATTTTTGTCTAGCGCCCGGGCCAGGAGCGAAAATAATGATCACGAGTTGATATCTGTACTATTATCTGTATGGGTTAATATCTAAACACAGAAAAAGGTGGAAGCCACTACACAAAATTATACGTACAGTCACAGATAATATTCAGTGTTTCAATATTGCACGATACAGCATAGCCTAGGTCACATTTTCACATACGTCATACAGACAGATTACAGAATGATGTGTAAAAGCAAGTAGTATATATATGTATGTATGCAGATATATTATATGTACTGATAGAAGACATGGGCTTTTGTGTCGAGATCGATTAAACAGGGATATACACAACATATATAATGACACTAGGGCAAAAATATTCCACCAAGTGACCACCATACTGTATAACTTTTGATTTTTATGGTACATTTATTGTGATGAAGGAACAAGAATAATATTTGACTATGAAAACATGGAGCGAATAGAAGTTGATGTGAGCAAAGGAAGAAAAAAAGAAAATAGCTGCATAAAATCGAAACCTCGAAATGTCAAATTGCTCAGAAAATAAACAATAGTAGCGATGGACTCAACTTGATTTGTTGAATGAAAAGGGGAGAAGATATCGAAATAACGATAAAGTAGTGATGAGGAAAAAGAATAGTCATTATTTACGTAAAAGCATTTGCGATTAGTTGTCCATAGAAATTAAAAGAAGGCATACATAAAAAAAAGAGATATATATATCTATATATATAAAATAATAATCGCCGTTTCATAAATTCATAGAAATATGTGTGCCCTGGCCTTGTGAGCAAGAAATAATTTGTTGGGGGGGCAAGAGAATAGATATCATAATAGGCCAGGGATGTAATGATAATGATAGTGGACAAATGATGAGATTGATGATGATAGTTAAAAGAGAAGAAAGATAGAGAAAAGAGCAAAGGGAGAAATGTGAAGGTATTGTTGGATACTGAAGTTTCAAAGATCTCGAGGACTAAGCCTTGATGTGCATTCACAAAAGTGTGAAATGAAGCATCCGCTCACACGGTATTTCCTTCGTGCATTGTTCTTTCAAAAGAAAAAAAATCAACATAAGCACAATGACAACACGGACCACGAGAGCTCGTCTTGCGTGACTTTACATGTATGTACGTATGTAGCTAGTTCAGGTTGTATGGCTAGCAATTAGTAGCGCATGTCTTCGGCCGAGAAACGCATGAAATCACACACACAAAAGCGAAAAAAGTAGGTGTGGCAAAGGCGTAGGATGGCGATGGTGATGGGAGAAGAGGTCTGTGTTAAAGACAGGCGACGAAAGACGAGAAACAAACTAAGAGAAATATAAAGTACTAGGTGTACTATAAACAGAAGGGGGGCGTGTGGCGAAGAGATGCTGAACAGAGCTGGGTAGTCTGAAACTGGGTATCAGATCAAGATGTGGGGGTGGTTTGTTGTTGGAGAGTACATCACTCTGTGATTGTGTATAAGCTCAAAAAATTGATATCGACAAAGAGCAAGAAGCCATCCAGGCAGAAATTTTTCATGAAAAGAAAACCAAAAAAAAAAGAAAACGTAAAGATAAGATGCAAAGGAAGCTCAAAAATGGGCGTAAAGAAGGAAAAAAAAAATATGACGCTCAGACATGGTTTGATGATTCGCCTATGAGGGTGCGGTCACTAGACTCTCCATCACTAGGCGGAGTCTCGTAGCCGGTCGAAACAGCCAGCGGTTTGATATCCATGTCGCGGCGGTGGTCTTTGCTGAAGCCGCTCATTTCGGGAGAAGATGGCGGCGAGTCATGCAGGTCGCCGTCTGAGTTCTCTGTGTCGGCATCACCATCTCCCTCACCGGTATTGCCGCGAGACGATTGGCGCCGGCGAAGCATACGCTCCCTGCACAGGGCATTACGTGAGTTCTCGGCCGCTTTCTCGGCTTGGATCTGACGCTCCCACATGGATGCATACATGCCACGCTTAGCAATCAGCTCGTCGTGGGTTCCTTTCTCCACAACTTCACCCTTGTGCAGCACGATAATCTGGTCAGCGTGGGTGATAGTGGAGAGTCGGTGGCTAGTAAAAGGGCCTGGTGTTAGTGCCTATTTCTAATAAACGTTTCAACGGGTAGTAAACAACTTACGCAATGACCATGAGGGTGCGTCCAATGCCCAAGGCAGCCAGTTCAGTTTGGATCTGCTGTTCAGTGTGGGTATCTAGGGCGGATGTCGCTTCGTCCAGGAGTATTACACGAGGGTTCTTGAGGATAGTACGGGCAATAGCAACTCGCTGCTTTTCACCGCCACTCAAGCGCATGCCACGCTCACCAACCTTGGTCTCATATCTCTCGGGGAATGTCATGATCTTGTCATGAATCTTAGCAGCCCGGCAGGCAGCGTAGACGTCTTGCTCAGTGGCTTTCGGGTTGGCATACTTGAGGTTGAACATCAGAGACTCGTTGAATAGAATCGTCTCCTGGGGCACAACGCCGATGTGACTACGAACTGAGTCGATAGTGAGGTCTTTCATGTCTTGGCCATCGATAGAGATCTTGCCGCTAGACGAGTTGTAGTAGCGGAACATCAAACGGAACACGGTAGATTTGCCGCCGCCAGATTCACCAACAAAAGCCGTGGTGGTTCCAGGTGGGCAGTCAAAGCTGAGATTCTTCAGGGCGGTCGTCTTGTCGGCATATGAAAACTCAACATTGTCCCAGGTGATATGACCATTGCACTCTTTGAGCTCCTGAGCATTGCGGCTGTCGACAACTGTGGGCACGAAATTAAACAACTCAAGAAGACGCTCACCCGATATCAATGCTTGCTGCATGGTACGGTAGAACTGGTTGAAGAAGTTTAGTGGGTTCTGTAGTTGCAGCATGTATGAAAGCAGTGTCACAAATTGACCACCTGTGATGGTACCGTGGGCAAGCTGCCAGTAGCCAACGGCAACGATTAAGCTCAAGCCGCCGCTGAAAACAACGGCCTGGATAAATGTCATCTTGCTAGTCTCATAGTTGAGGCCCTTCTCCGCTGTCTGAAAACGGTCAATGGCATCCTCGTAGCGCTTGAATTCGAATTTCTCGGCATTGAAATACTTGACCGTCTCATAGCTAGTGATCGAGTCGTTCTTTACAGCCTCCTCCTCGCGGTCGGCGTTGGTCATTTCGCGGCGCTGGTCGGCACGAGCACGTGACATTTTTATGCTAAGCCACACATACCACACAGTGTTGACACATACAATGGTGCCGTAGAGGCCATCGAAGGCGGTGCAGAAAAAGTAAACCCCAATGAATAGATCGAAGAGCATTGGGATAAAGTTGAATGTGACTTGTTCCAGGAAGTTGTTGATTGAGGCGCCCTTGTTCAGTGCCGATAACACCTCTCCCGTCTTTTTGCCCAGGTGGAAATCCAAACTTAGGCTATGGACGTGGCTAAAGGCGGCCGTTTCGATGCCCTTGTAGGAGAACTGGGACACATCAATCCATAGAAGCTGACGTAGAGCTCCAAGGATGCCAGCCGAGCCCTGGAACATAAAGAGCAAGTCCAGGATGACAATAGGGATCCAGGGTACATAGATGAGGACATCAGAAGTAGGCTTCAAATCATCCTTTGTTCCGTTGAGGCAGTCCATAAGACGGCCCATCTGCCACGGGACCATGACGTTTACGATGCGTTGGATGATGAGAATAATGAAGCACACGAGTACGCGAGCCTGTAGAGATTGGTTATTCTTAGGCCAGACATACTTCCAGAAAACGGTGTAGGAGCGAAGATATTCGAACCACGAACGCTTAGGGATCTTCTTAGGGCGGTAGAACGCAGCATTTTCGTCACGGGAACGAGAGCTGATAGGCTTAGATCGGCTATACTTCCGTTGATTGTGCTTGAGAAGATTAGTCGTCTCATCACAATAGTCATCTTCGACGTCATCGGAGTCTAGGTGAAAAGATGAGTCGGACATGTTATCGGCGAGTGTGGCATTGTTGTGATGATAAGCCTGGGCAATAGTAGCCAGAAGAATGCAGTTCATGCCGAGAATAATCATGGCGCGGACACCACCGATAATTACTCGACCTTGCACCCAACTATCGAAGCATATCTCAGGTTTACCCATAGCATCTAGAGAGCATGTGTCGAGGCCAATGATACTGCTAGCCAGAATGATACACTCGCCTATTAATCCAATAGCCCACGCAACGAGATGGGCAACTCCAGGGCCGTGTTCGCCACTTTTCAGTGAAGCTCCAAACCAAGCATAGACACTTAGGCCGCTGTAGACATACATCTATATATTGGTAACACGGAATGTTAGCAATGCTTTACGTACATTCAGTGTAACATAAGACATGTATTGTAGCACACAGCTAGAAAAAAAAAGTCAAAGTAGGAGATGAAAATTGACATGGCGGAATGAAACTTACCAGACGAGATCTACTAGCCCAGTATGGTGTGTTTGGTTCTAGGATGTCAACGTGCATCAGACGAGCCTGGCATATAAGCCACCAAAAGTCGAATAAAAAGGTAGACGAAACGCAAAAGCAGATGGAACTGAAGACGCGTTTGCTGGTTGGGCCGGTATCGAACCGCCAGGGAGAGTGTGAGGATTCGATGTTCTTATCCACTGAAGCTTCTTCGTCACTTGGCTTCTCTGATGTGGTAACACTCATGAAGAGAAAAACAATTCCGAAGGAGACCATGACCGCAAAGGAGTAGAACGTTTGCGTACTGCTCCCAGTATCCATCCATTCTGATATAGTAATCATGGTGGCTGATGTTTGTAGCCACAATAGATGAGCTACGTAGAGGTGAATCGTAATAGTAGGGGAAGAAGAATATGTGTCCGGGTTGTTTTGATACACAAGTTGTCAGGCCGGCTGTCCGTGATCCTGGCGTTAGTACAACTAGAATAAATCAATGTCGAGCATCTCCTCGTTCCTGGTAGATAATTAAAGAAGCCTGGCACGGTCAAGGAGAACAGGATGGTGAAGAAAACAGAGTGGGTATGAGAATAGATAGGACTGGCTTAAAATAATGGCGGGTAGCGAGTGTGTTATGACAGGAATTGGAATTTTGGTCTCGACAAAAGGTAAACGAAGGTTGGTTAGATAGACAAGACTATAAGTCAGTTCGTCGAGAACGAACAGGTAGTATGATATATACACCGGACTTCGAGTTCTGAATAATGTCAAGCCTGGGGAGGAAGACAGAAGGCTAAACGGAATAAGAAGTATAGAGAGAGGGAAGTGTCGATAGGACGTCAAGATGTTCGGTTCGAAGTGTAAAGTCCCACAAGTGAAGATGGGGTCAGGAAACCGTCTCTCTCAGGAAGAAGAGAGAAGAAAAAAGGTAGTGAGAGATATGGGAAGAAAATAGCTTTAAACAAGAACTAGACTTACAACTGCTCAGAATTGATCTATATTATGACCAGGATTATCCTGGATTGTATGGACTCGAGAATCGTTTATAACCTCCTGGGAAAATGCCTAGAAAAACCAAGCTACAAAGTCGGGGGGGGGGGGGGGGGGGGTGGGATGTAAGAAGTGCTTTGGCAAAGCAACACGCTTAAGCCCAAAGAAAAAGAAAAAAGACGGAGCGAAGTAGAACTTGAACAAGGAAAGAATGTTCAAATAGATGTAGAAAAGAGGTTTCTATTCGACAGTTCTAATGGTTTAGGTCCGCGTAAGGTAAAATCCGGTTCTTTTTTGTTAAAAAAAAGAACAAAAAAACAGCTGTCAGCCATAACCATTAGTATACATTTGTCAATAAATTAGAATCATTTAATAGTTGGGGTGGGTTAGTTATCGGCCGAGTGATGGGGTGTGTTTGTTTGTGTAAGAAAAAAAGCGATTTCAAGAAGTTTACCACCGAACTCACTTGTAAAGAACTTGTCGCAGTTCTTTCTTTTTGTCTTATTCTATGTCTTGGGTTTTTTTCCCGTTTAGTCAACTCGAAATCGGGAATCAGGTGTAGTTTTCGCTATAGCCCTTGATTTAAGATATTAGTTCATAGATCGATATCAATGTTCACATCCGCTGCTCAGAGGTGCATTAGGTCAAAAATGTAAACAAAAGCGGCTAGAAATCCCTTGCAATACCCAATAGTGCCAAATTCACTTCTTGAGAACAATTCTCTCTGGTGAATTCAATATAGCGCTGATAACTTTCAACCCTGGATATCCCAACTTAGCAAGTGCATTCGATGCCTCAACAAGCAGGCCCAGGCCGTCGAGAGCTCTCATAGAAGTCCAAGAAAACCCTCTGGACACCGCCTCAAGCCGTAGCTCTTGACACTAGGCGTCTGTGGGTCAAGGCCCATCTGCGAAGCGGAGTGTGGACGCCTAGAGAATTTGCACAGCGCGGGGCATGTAGTGCTCGAATAGAGTAGAACAAGGATCCATTGGACAATAGAGTAGTAGTAACGTAAATGTAAAGAAAGGAAAAACGATAAAAACAAGAAATAAAAGATATTATGAAGGGGAAACAATCATAGTTACCGTATAACCACATACACTTTTGTTGTAGTAGGAGTAGTACCCTTCGGCTGTGCGTGAAGGCTGTGAAAAACTCAGGTTGTAGTCGATTCTAAGTTTTATTAAAAGCCGAGATGGGCCTTTAAGTAGCCACAGGCAAGACCGATTTCGAGCGTGGGGTGTAAAATACTGACCTCCCGATAGAATTGTCTATGGATTGCAATGTCGAACTGCCAAGCCGATCGTCGTGATGAGGATAGCGGGAAGTTGATGGGACGGAATTACCACCGGTTGGTTGTTGATGAAAAGAGGGCCTAGCAGGCTATCAATCGAGCATCAATCACTAGGAAGAAAACAGTCCACCCTAAGCACAAGTGCATGAGACGAATATGTTATCGGTAGTTTCAATTGAAAGGACTCGATGAGTCTACAAGAGACGGGCAGAGTGGGAGATGGAATCGATGAGATGATGTCTTCAAACTTGTTGATGAAGCAAAACGGTGTGGATTGGGAGATGAAAAAGTTGAATTGTAAGAGTCATTGTTGGAAACGGCCCCTCAAGGCTCTTTATAATATTTGAGATTCCAGTCTGCGTAACTGCCAACAATATCATTCTTGCTCTTTCTTATTTGTCTTCAGTGTTTTTCGGGTAACTACATTCTTTGAACAGAATAGAGGGCTAGAACCGCTGACTAGAGACTTTTATTTTGGATAGTTGCATGGGAAGTGTTGATGATAGCTAAACCTCCAGCAGATATTGCTAGCATAGTAGGAAACATGCATATGTCTTCAGGCTAGAGAACTTTTGTTCGACTCAGTTGAAGGACACGGAAAGAAAACAGTCAGATCAATAGGTATCAAACTGGTGTTTTGTTGGTATGTTCTGGTACGGCTACACGTCGTTAGGGTTAACATATAGGGCTTGACACTACCATATTTACTTGGTCGAACTTTACATCAAGGGTTAAATGTAACTCATTTCAAGTTATCAACAATAATAAAGTAAGATTAAGT
Organism: Davidsoniella eucalypti; assembly: GCA_004009845.1. Classification (NCBI taxonomy): domain Eukaryota; kingdom Fungi; phylum Ascomycota; class Sordariomycetes; order Microascales; family Ceratocystidaceae; genus Davidsoniella; species Davidsoniella eucalypti. The sequence goes on along the minus strand of RMBW01000075.1, from coordinate 105,882 downwards.
GTCATTTTTAATATTTCCTGTGTCAACACTCTAGTAGTGAACTGGGTAGGTCTTGTGAAACAATGATCAAGACAACATTTTAGGCTACTCTTATCATATTTGGTCGAGATCAGACAGATGCTCTATTAGACGGTGCGTAAAGATATCCACATGATTATCATCCTTGAGACTACAAAATTTTATACGACTCATATATTGTGGACTAAATGAATTGATATAATTTCTATGTGATGTAATATCATTTGGTAAGATGCTACAGGCTGTACATCAACAAACCATCATCCTAACATCTCAATGAAATCCAATCTGGGTTCTTAGGCCGGCCTTGAGCTTTGAGTCCAAAGTCACAAACGTTCCGTGGGTTCAATCTTAGCAAATGATGGCTAAAGTTGTGATATTGGTTATAGTGAGTTGCAATATATCACGATTATAGTTCAGGCTTTGGCTATGACATGGCAATCTGGATTACACAACGATCTAGGGTTATATGTCGCTGGATGCAGAACTTGCCACGGTCATCATATGCAATTGTTTGATAGCATATGGAGATTCTGCCAATTACAACTGTATATCGCATGTATTTATACAAGAACGGTATTTCCTTCTAAGATAAAATAAAGTCGTGATGATTGTTTGTAGTAAAGCCAAGTAACTCAGTTGGTGTTAATCGATGCCTAACCTACGTTGCTCCCCGCTTCATCAAAACCATACTGTTTCTAATTAGCCTGGATATGACATAACTGAACTGCAGTATGTTTTCTTTTCAACTTCCAGTCCAGCTGATAAGGTCGCTTACACGGCCAGCGTGAGTACGATATTGATTCTTGCCAGCCAAGGTTTACGCTGATGATTCTTTAACAAACACCCCTCCCCCACTATCTTATCATTGAATGGAACCATAAAATATTCGACGTAGCAGAGAAAAGATATTTGGCTATACAATTGTGATTAATAGGGTTCGAAAATGATGACAGGCAGCAGACATAGAAAGGTAGCGGTAGTGATAGATTTGGGTAGTAAAGTAGGTAGGTTTATGTTCTTTCATCTCAACTTTATAGGAGAAAAGTATCTACTGGATTAACACATAGGACAATAACATTGAGACTGGTATAAGGGTAGGCTAGATCATGGTCTGTACTGTATCTAAACATCTGGAGAAAATGGATGTAGTTGTGTAGACATCAAAGGATGTGAGACCAAAAGAAAACCCACTATTTCATTCGTAGAGTAATTAACTACTATGCATATAGGATTAGTAGACACGAGGCCAATATTAGCCAAGGAAAAGACATTGGCAAAGACAAGATCAGCGACCAGAGCCAGATTGTGCATGCCCTTGTCCTTACTAAGAATCCTTTTTAACAGCGCGATCTATGACTTAAGATAGCAATACGCATACACCTTCCTCATCATTCTAATGATGATGAGGAAGCCATGTTATATCAGGCGAAAAGGGAATCTCTCTGAGTTTACAAGTACATATACATAGTTACATATAGAAGATTCAGAAGGAAGAGTCCATGAAGACAATGACCAGCGATGCGTTGGCGGTGACTACGTGCTCCTATTTTAACTATATTTTAGGTTAAACACAAATCAAGGCAGCATGTCCGGCTTTATAGGTTTGAAGGGTATACTTGTTTCGGCCGGTTGTTGGGAGCATATAGATGTGTTACGATTGAATCGCTGCATATCAAAACTAATATTTCTCGATATCTCCTATGGCTTTAAAATGGTTGGAGACCCTGCTGTGGGCAGCCAATCTTCTTCCTATTCTCTTGGGTTTTTATTTTATCCCTATCCATGAATATGATATCACCTCCTTCTAATCAACCTCGAGGATCGCCCATTCCAGCAGCGTGGTAAGGCCAGTATAGTTGTATATACCCCAGAAAGAAGCCGATAAATACATGTGTTAAAACCCAAATCAGGCCTGCCATGAAGAGTGGCGGTGTCTCAGGAGAATACATAGAAAAAATGGGAAATAGCGTCAAGACTAGTGAAAGATAGAGAAAATGAATGGCTGGATCTGCTGCCGCAAGAAACAATTGAAATGTTTCAACAGTCGTTTATATATATATAAACAAAAATATTTTTCTACACATCGGCAAGACCTATTCAGAATTTTCGAGCCAATGGGATAATTGATGTAGATATTTTGAGGGTTCCAAACTGTTCCAGAAACAATTGTCTTTTATTGTCCTTGTTTACACCGGGGATATTTAGTTATTTTATTTAGCGCTACATTGTAAATAAACATGAACACTATATAATCCGTGTTATTGTTTGCAAATATTCTGGGTTGTTTCATCGGCTGACTGTGGAGTTCAGCATTGTATGTTTGTTTTCTTCATACCTACATATATCTATCTGTACAAATCAGGCACGAATGTGATATAACTATTCTGTACTTTTTGATATAGTATCAAGGCTAGAATGAATTCGCAACTATGATAATAATTGACCTCCCTGAGAGACAAGTATTGGTGAGCAAGTGTGGTACGGCAGTGGTAGATTCGACAGATTTCTGTAAAATATATATATAAAGCTTCCTTTCAATATAACGTGTGCTCAGACTGGTGGACTGAGAAGTCCAAGCTGTGCCGCATCTATCCTTTGTAGTCAATTTGGAGTTTTATATGCGCCTATAAATTAGTTTGAAAGACTTGAGAGCGGTATATCTACGCAACAAACAACCAAGCTTCCTTGGTTGGCTTTGGTGATGCTATACATGACTCATTGTGCTATTGATTCCGAACCGCTTCGTGTGAACCAAAATAATTACACATTGCTACCTTTAGACATCATTGCCAGTTAAAATTCATGCCTGATCTTTCAATCTCTCTATATTCAACATGTCATATTTTCAAAGCTGCTTTATCTCCCCGAGGCTGCCAACTTGGAAATTCCAGTGATGCATATACTGCATGTTTCCTTATCACAATGAAGAGGTCACCATTGAACGCTATTATGCGGATCTTCTAGCTATATCAGGCCTCCCACCTTCCAGCTCGGTTGTATTGAATAGGCAATATTTAACGATCTCCGATGCAGCTCATCACATTCATACATGATAGTTATTTGAAATCTTGAGTTGAGTGACTATCAATAGCTAATGTGCTTATGTAACATGTTCAAACCTCTTGTTCATGGTGAATTTAGGAACGTAGGATCGGGATGTGAACATGGCTACATAGAATCACAGTGAAGAAAACTCAAATTGTGATATATAATATCTTTGCCTGACTTGGACGTGCAATATATATGACAAATGCAATCAAGACGGTTGCAAAGATAAGTAGTAGCGAGAACAAAAAGACTGGGATCGGTTGGGCCGATAATACTAGGTGAAACGGCAAGAACCTTTCTGAGTGTATATATGTATAGCTAGGTGATAGAGTTATAGAATATACCGGGTGTATCCTCTGAAATTTCGTATTTTAACATGATACTGACATAATACCATCTATCAACTGATACAATAGTAGATATGCTATCCAGGCGTCTATTGCACCATCATCGGCAAACTACCTACATCACAGAACTAAAAATACATTTAATAATTTGAAACATTATACAAGAGTTTTGATTCTAGCAAAAGCTGTGTGGGTTGGTTCGTGTTACAGTAGAATGGTTGTATTCAAGAACGGCTTGGAGATAACTACAAAGACACAAACCTACATTGAGTCAGATATGTATATCGAGGCAGAATTAAGAGGCTAATTGAATCATGATCTACTAATGGCTTCAAGCTGACATACCATTCTGGTACATTTTCGAGGTCATGGGATCTAGAAAACTCTGATTGCAACTGCTCAGGCGCTCACATTACTCGCTTGAATGATTGTTCACGTTGGGCTTTCCGTGTAAGGCAGCTTCATGTTGGCTCTATGGCAACCTGAACAAAGCCACATAGTCCCATCTTGAACGCAGGAAGAGTGGTTTTTTTCTTCCTTTTTTCTCGCTGCCAAGAGAAGGCACACACATGCAATACACAGATACAGGCATACAATCAGCACACGCGAGATTCTAGATGCAGTAGTGCTACTAGTTTTGGCCAGTGCGGCATCCTATAAAATTTCGCTGTAAGCTCTGTTGATAATACACAGGTAATTGTTGGATTTACGCTCTAGGTAGTGGAGTTATTCCTGCAATAAAACTATGCGCCGTTCGTAGCTTATAGTTATCCCCGTCCAAACTATATCAATGTACCGAATTAGGGCGTGATATCATCTTTATTTTTGCCATCTTCTTCCGTATGTCCTATGATGATGTTGAATGAATCGTAGTAGCATAGTTTAAATGAAGTCTATGTCAAGGAACGACAGTATTTTGGTATGCTCACGATAAGAGAAAACTGTTTTACACCACCGCCTTTCATATCTGGCATACCGCTTCCAAAAAAGAAAACTAAGCCTGAATACATCTACTTTTCGGAGAATATTTGAAGTTAAATAGACTGACCAACTGAAAAAAAAACCACCGACTTACAATCTTTCAACAATCAACTTGCAATCTATCAATCATAGCACCGGGGATCCGAGGGACTTGACTGACAGTATCGAGCAGCTCCTAGAAAACATATATTTGTCTTATAGGCAGCAAGTAGCAGGCCAAAGAGTGAAACTAGGAAGTACTCATTACTCTTCGGCATGGTTAGGATCCCTTAATTGTGAAGTGCAATTGTGTTGGCCTTCGTACAACACAGCGGAAACAAGTTCTTCTCTCAAGATACTCCAAATCACAACGAATGTCCAAAGGGTTAGCTGAACCACAGCCTTGTTCTTGTTTGCTATTTGGCTTGCCATGCTCACATAAAATGCAGGGAAAAGAATCTCTTACAAAAGAGGAAACTGACCCGTTTTATTGGCTGGACCAAGGTGCCGCTTTGGCTGATTCTCTTTTGAGAATCATTGAGCCAGGTATTGTTGGAGGCCGTCAAGGTAGACCTCAATAAGTGTAGAGTTTGTGTGCCTCGCCTGCCGAATTTAGCTAGACCTTGACTAGTTAACTGCTTGCTTCTTTGCCTATATGTATTTATATCTGTACTTTCAGTTCATATTTTTAGCCTAGTTAATAATGCCCTTACTTTTTGCTTTTCATAATGAATTTCCCACTATGTAATCTTATTCTCGTAACTATTCTTTTGGATGTAGTTCTTTTTTGTGTTCCATTACGGGTGGTCGAGCCTGTTATATTAGGGTTTGGGGCATAGTCTTAGGGTCAGACCCATAACTCGATATGATTCAAGAGATTTCAACCATGATTCAATTGTCAAATCTGCAAAAACGGGTTCTACACTATTTTTTGAGCATCATGCAAGATTGAGGGGCAGTTTTTCGAGAGAAAAAACGGCAGAAAAAGTAAGGGTACGAAAGCCTAGGAATCATTTCCTAATTAGGACAGGTGGTTTTCTCTTATGGTGCATACTAGAATACTAACGTTCCTGGACATAGACTTCCTTTTGGTTTCTACAATAATGCTATCTCCAGCAACCATTTTCTACTACTGTTACTACTATTGCTACTACTGGAAATGAAAATACGTATATAAGAGGGCTCACATGATAACTAGGACATGTCGTAATGATGAGCACGACTTGATATACAAGGGGCGTATATATCAGTCTGTCAAAAATCATAAACAGCATATATCAAGGTAAGAACGAAGGACTCGATAAGACAAAATACAACTATGTTCAGCTGCCTTTATCAAGACATTAAGACGGCCCGTAACCAAACATTGTTTCTCAACAAGGCTGCCATGATGTATCCCATTTACAAGATTGTAAATGCGCATTTGCGATATTCTAACATTCATTTGCGTGTTTAGCAATGGAAACCAGTGTGTTGTCATGCAGAATATGCTGCTTACAGATTATGTCTAAGTGATGAAGATTGAGGACATGAAATCACACATGGCCCGTGTCTTTGTTCAATTGTAAGACAATAAATACAGCGAATTGTTCTCAAAAGATCTTATATGATTAATATGTCATATAAATGTAGGCATACGGATACAATTTCCCCCGACGTGTAAATCTTCACATAGATCCGCTGCAAGGGTACATTATGTCATTTCATTCTAGCTCTTTCTTTCCTACAAACCAAGACACACCTCAAAAAGAAGACATCGAGTATACAGAATGCCGTTGAAAAGTTGCCTTGAATGGTCAGCCATGAATCAACAGTGGTCGACGTTGATCTTGATACTAAGTAGGCTGATGTCAAGAAGCCAAGCACGTTGCAAAACCCTGACAAGTTACCGTAGTGAAGCTTGCCTTTATTTGAATAGACCTGCGTAAAAGTATATATGTATATCTCATTCAAGGACTTGGTATGAGACGGGCTTTGCGGAGTAGATTTTTCGTAGTTGTACATATAGAACCAATATCAACGAAGATTTCATAACCTGGATCTTATAACACGGTATCGACAAATTCGAATGGGATGGGGATGTAGTATCTGACTATAACGATGTCATACTATATAGTGCCGACACATTGACAGCACTGTATGATATAGAGATCTTGATTGGATTATCTCTTCCATGGATGCTATGTACATACATGTACAAAAACAGACGTAATTTTATGCAAATGCAAGCTATCAGTATAGCCATTCATCATCCATAGAGTCGCAATTGCGTATTTGATCATATTTAAGCGCTGGCTAGTTTCCCACAAAAGACTCGAGCAAATCTAGGCAGATCTATTAGGTAGAAGTCATGGCTCAACTCGTTGATTTGCCAGAAGACAGGTGCTTTGTCGCCTCATCATGTCAATCATGAAAGCTACAACCCAAAGGCAATACGGGCCGAGGTAGCATGGGTCGACGGTGGTCTAGCCCTTTGGTCAGATTCAGCTATACCTCGAAGCAATACGCTCTAGACCTGACCTGTTACAGCGGAACAAGGCATTATTGGAGGTCGTTGGGTACTTGACTTAATTGGCTAAGCCGATCTAAAGACGCATTGCAAACACTCTGGGATATAGTGGCATTCGTTATCACAGGCGTTCTGTACGGTAAGGGCTTACCTGTAATGGCATGTATCAGCTATTATTCTTAGCTAAATGGCAGAAATCTAGTCCACTAATGTTGGCGAAACAACCTACAGATACGTAAGTAGCTGTAATCCAGGCCTTGAAAAAGACGATGATATAGGCAATGCAACGCTAACTACATAAATCCACCAAGGCTTAGATTTTTTTTTGAGGCTAATACATGAGTTCTGGAATTGAATAGCGCTGTGCTACCTCTTGCTGCCTAGAAAGTCTGCTTTTTTTTCTTTTTTTTCTTTTTTTAAAAAACTAGGATTCTTAGCTAAATTTAGATCGAAATGGATATTTCTCAACTAACGCAACATCACTTTCCGATATCGTTTCGTGTCTGCAGGCTCGTCACAAAAAAAGTACTCGGCTGCAGCCAAACCAGTGTTATAAGTAAGTATGCACAATTTTTACTGGAGATAAGCCTGAGCATGGACATAAGTAGCGCGTCTTGGAGATTGGAAGATTCGGCATATGACAAAAATGTGATATCTAGCAGTACATATCTACACATCTACACATATATTCAACTACGTACTATCCAAGCACACATTTGCAAATCATTATCATCACGCTTACCTACCCAAAAGGCCCAAGTGCTCATCTTCGCCCCGGATGTACTTGCATCACATATGGATAGACTACCCGTATTTGGCTCACTATACCACTTTGTGGTCCGTAGTCTATCCACTACAAGTGAGATCCAGTTTGCACTTACCATACAAATACGATCTATAGTTTATCTGTAAATTTAACTGTATGTTACCACAACTTGCTCTTTTGGTCAATAATAATCACTAAGACATCGTGATACAGTCTGGTCTACTCCTTCCAAGGATGAAGCATCTAACCGCTATAATGGAGAGTCTTGAAACCTTCCGCTCGGGTCTACTTCCGCTCGTATTTCCTAGGCTTCCCGGTGATTCACGGGTCCTTCGCTATTCCGTCAAGGGACATTTAGCGGGCTATAGTATTTTTAGTCATAATATATTGCATTCACACAGGAATATATAGACCCAGAAAGTTCGGGAAAATAGAAGCTCGAGACTTGATAATGGTAACAAAATCAGACTAGTAAGCACCTTTACTTTTGGTTTTATCTTGCTAGTCAATGGGGAAAGCGTACATGTTTAATGATATCAGCTGATAATATACATGTACATATACATACCATTCAGCATATCCTTTTCCTTACAATCGTCTTTCTAGCTTAGTAGTCCAAGAATTATCTGTAGGCTGAGATCTTTTTACTTACAGCCCCGCGTTTTTACTTGTCCCTTGTATCCAATTGTGCTCTCTAAATATGATATACATACATAGATACATAGTGTGCTATATATGCAGTTATTCCTTCAAGATTCCCAGGTTCAATTTTCCCCTACTGCAAAGCCAGTTGAATAATGAAACCAACGAGAATAATTACAATGGAAGTGCTAGACCTATTCTTCTTAAACTGTACATACAACATATGATATGCTGCCTTTCTGAGACAATCATCATACAGCATACACTATCGAGCATGCAGTTTCATTGTTAGGATTCTTGAAAATGCCATAGATTCAATGCGACAATGGGCATGACGAGACAATCAGATTGATGAAAGCTTGAATCTCCCAAATACAACAGGATCCTGCTTCGTTGTGTATAGACCCCAAAGTCCAAATAGTCGAGCATTCCAGTCCATGTACTACCATACGTGCCACTAATCATATTGTAGTACTACTGGATTATATATTTTTCATTTTACAGCAAAAATCCATCGGTTACATTAGCCTCGGTGAATACTTTAATCTCTAGTATGTTGGCCTGCTGTCAGATATATCGGCCGGCCAGAAGTACATTCTAGCGAACCAACGGGTTCAAATTCAAGGAAACTCGAAGAGCTCGGTAGCTGCATGACTTGACACGTCCATTAGTGAGTTGTCCCTCGCTTGATAATTAAAAAGAATCTAAGCCGATCATCAGATCGGATGACAGAAGAAAGACCGGCCATGAACATTGATGAATACAAAGATAGCTAATATTGGTAGGGTTTTAACTAGGGTTATCTTGCTGCATTTACATTCCAGTTCCTTTCTAAGTAGAGCATTCTTACTTATACTATGTGATACAACAAGACACATAGCTATTCAAGGCGCAGTTATGTATTATATGTTTCTGTTGAGTGGATTGATATAGCTGATATAGTTGCATATAACGCGGCAAAAATATAAGAAACAAGATAGTACATGACTAGCCTAGAGTACCTCATGAAAGTACGTCCTTGAACACATGGACCGGACCTCCTTGAGTGAGTAGTGGAGTTTTTTTTCGTTTCGGTTTGTAGCTTTCTTTTTTCTTCTCTATCACGAATCACGAGGAGTGTTTTATGGTTCCCATTGGGCATTGATGCATCAGGAAGGCGACCAGAGCCATGATTTGGCTTTGTCACTTAGACATGTGCCCTTATCTCATTCGTTTGTTCTGCCTATGGAGAGGAATGAGGGGGATATTCAGAGTTACACCGTCGAAAACTCTTACATTGGCAAGCACACTGAAGAGTAATACTACGGATGGAGAACAAAGAGTAAAAAAGACACGGAACAGGATATCAAAGGAAAGAAGAAGAGGGTACAGAAGATGAAGAACCTAACAAACGGTAACACTGGTAAAGAACTTGTGTCCAAGCCGAACATCAAGGCGAGTTTTGGCTTACAATAAATATAGTCCAACAAGAGAGTGCTTGGCTGAAGATGGCATGCTTGCTTTTATTCTTATTTTCGTACTTGTTTAGGAATGGTTCCTCAGAGTATGATATGTATCGGATCAGTATATTTTCTATAAGCATCTACACTAGATCACTAGAACATGATAAAACGCATCTGCGAGGAAGATGGAAAATCAGAATGCTCTTTTCCCTCTACCTTTTCCACAAGAAGAGCGAGCCAAGAAATATCAGCGCCAGGCATGTCATGTGGGCACGATGAGTAGTTTGTTACAGCTCCAACCGTCAACACCGGGCTGGCCAATTAGCTTCCATCGCGAATCCTAAAGATGTGTGTTGTCTTCTTTGATTCCTGACGCCTTGACGCTTGGTTATCACGTTCATGTGTGCGTGTGACCAAGTATGAAAAAGATAAAAGACACAAAAGATTTGATATGTTTTAGCTTCAGTTATATTGCCATGGCCCAGAAAAAAAAGAGAGATATAATATATGTGAGTCAGATGGTTATATAGAAAGATAGACGATAGGTATAGTGATATTCTCTCACTGCACAGTACACCAATAGACGAAAGGCCACATAATGTTTTGTCAGACCATCGCCTGCTTGCTAGAGGGCCCGCAAGCGTCGTGTTACGTGTTCATGTTTTGCTGCTTGATAGCCAGCAATATGCAATGATATATATGATGCCCGCTTTGCTCGCGGCCGAGAACCGGGCTTGACTGGTCAGGTATCAAGTGTATGTGATATGTTTAGTGTTGCTCATGCCATAGACTAGGGGATGATTGGTATACCGATACAACGGCTTTTTTTAGAAAACAAAATCTGCATTTTGACTTGTCCGAGCTACAGTATATGTAAAGTTGCTACTTATCAGTCCTTGTGGTATGCCTGCCTAATAAGCATATTTTAGGTAAGTCATCGTTGAGTGGGAACTATTTCACTACAATTAGAATTCTGACTATTGAAAAAAAGATAATAACTTGATTTAGAGTATAAGCATGTTCATTCGATTTTTGTTAACAAATCATGATTATATGCCTTTCAACCAGATTCGAGATGTTCACTATTTGTACATACGCATTGAAGCGTTTCTACAACTATGTAGATCCCCTGCTACGATACCACCCGCGTCATTGCTTTAGCCGTGCCCCTATTCCACATATATGTATCTTCCCACTGTATATAGGTAGGTATGTTCTTTGTCTCTGGTCAAGCCTTGCATCCTGCGTGCCTTTTCATCTTTTCTTCTATTCCATCCTATAGTTATGCATTCTCTCCTATAAGTTTGACGCGGGATGAAAATCCAACTAAAGGAATCTTAATACTCCCCCACGAGAAGAGGATACTTCCAAGAGAACTAACTAGAGACAAGGATAATATATGTCACAAATAAAGCGGCACGGACATTGATTGTACGTAGGCATTGACAAAGATGGAGTATAGAGACTGACTTTGGATTCCGTGTAGTTTTCATGCAGCAATATAGCATAGTGTGCTGTCGGCGTTTATATGCTAGCTCTGATCAATAGGCAAGCATTTGCCTAATACGCTATGAGAGTCTCTATGGGCGCCTGTCCTTTCTTATTCTGGTCCTGGTGAAAAAAAAAAACCCCAAAACCCGAGATGCCACTCATGGATAACGCCATAGATGAAGCCCAACCGGGCTGGATGAGTTGTTCCCTACTATATATTTTTAGGCTTTGCTTTTTGTAGTTGTAGTTAACTTTGGTCATGATCCGAATGGACAAGCTATCAACAGTTGAATAATACTAAGATCATTTGTCTTGTCCATTCGTACAAGATCTATTTTGGATGTTTCTAACAATTTGTTTATCATAAATCAAATTGAAAGGTTTATTATAAGAACAAGATATATAATGATTTATTGGGATGGTTCCATTCATAAGCCGAGGACAAACCTTGGTGGAAATCCTTCTAGGGTAGGATGAGAATATTCAACATTATGATTTACCCTATATGCTATGGCTACTATTTAGTATGAGCATGTTACTTTACAGATATACACAAAGACAAGGCTAGTGTAACTTGCCTCGCTATTTTCATGATTGTAGAAGCTTTGACTACTCTGGTTAGGTTCGTTCGTGAGGATTTTACAGGGCTGCTTCCTACTACGTCTTCCCAAGTTGCGCACCTTTGCCGGCCTAGGCGGTGTGAAGTATGGGACCGAGGAGGAAAAGGAACCTCTCAAATTGTTGCATGTATTATTTCTTACTCGCCAGCCACAAAATAACGCCGTTAACTATGAGTACATAGTTTCATGCGTTTCGTGCTATCTACCTTGGACAAAAAACCGAGATCTACGTGTACGTTCTTGCTATTGGCTTCTTGTGGTGACACTACTCCACGCCATCTATGAAGTTATTTGTGAAGAAAAGGGTTCTGAGCATTCAGTACCATCATTATTGGAAACAAGAGAAATCTATGGTTAAAATTTGCCATGAATGGAATCATGGCTCAATATTGATACATTAACGTTTCGACTATTAAAGCATGTACAACTAAGATATTGCTGTTGTCAGAAAGATTATCCATATCTCGGCCGGTTCAAATAATGAAGAATCTTTCGGGCGTATCTGACGATCATATACTGGATTGTGTTGTTAAGGTCGCCTTACAAAAGAATCAGTTGCAGGGGGGATATGGCGGACAGGAAGCAACACCAGTAGACAATGAATATGACTGGGTAGGGTGATATGTAAGCGGTATGTAGGCTCTAGAATCTGTGCTTTATATAGAGAACGGCAGAATCGTTGGGTGGTGGGCTATAAGCTGCACTTCGGCGTTGCTCCGTTCACAGTAACGTCTAGCTGATCTTTGTAACTAAGTGGCAGCCGCGTTGTAAGCGGTATTGTTTTTGGAGCCGGAAGCAACTGAGACTACTGATTCATTCGGCTCGGACTGTCCAGTGAGCTGACTGAATAGCTTTAGGTACCGAAAATATATCGCAAGAATTGTCCAAATTAGGGTACTATCTAGACTTTTCAAAATGGGGAATTCCCTACTAGGAGCAGTTGCCAGAGTCTTTGGTAGGCCTTGACAAGCTGGTACATGTTTCACTTGCAACTACATGTATCCTGTTATATATATCTATTCTAGACACCTTAATTTTCCAAAGGCGCATGTTATCTCAGGCATGTGATGCTTTGAGAGACAGCACCGGCCTAGAAAACAACAGCACTATGCGGATAAACAGAAACGACTCCATGGCATCGGGCTCGTCAACACGCGATTATCTCGGGCTAGAACGTCAAGACAATATAGTGTGATGCGTGATACATGTGATAGCATGTTGCCTCGTTCCATTGGTGTTCTCGTTGACGCTTAAACCAGTAGTAGCGAAGGCAATATTGTGACTCTTTCCCGTAGTATCCAGCTAATATTTGAGCAAAAAAATACAGCAAATCATAGCGTTATAGCAACTCCGATGTTACTCTCTTCAATGTCCATGACCTCGATGCGGGCAGGGGACAGGACAATATGGAAACAGATCAGCATTCACGATAGTCAAGGTGAGCCAACGAATAATCCAATGCTGAGGATAGCATGCCGATTTGGATTTAATGCCAGATTCAACCGTGCTTACATAAGTACAATTAGCGCGTTTTTAGACTACACCAGCATATGTACATATCATTAGCATAAGCACTACCGATATTCTGGACTAGTATTTTGTGTATGGGAACTTTGACATGGGGTATTTGCACAATAGTTGTAGGATTTGAGTTTTCTACGTAGTCCAGTTCATAAGAGAAGTTTTGCCATGTACGGTTCCAAGGGCATTGAAGTCTTTTTTTTTTAGGAAGGATAGAAACCCTATACTTCGTACGACAGAGAGCAAGACAACAATCACTAATGGGTTTAGGATCCGATTTGTTACATATTTGGACGCGGTATTTGAAATTCAAACACAGACGATTTTCTAGTCAAGGATCCCTCAAAGTCACGACTTGACTAAAAAGAAAACAAAGAATCTTACAAACTAAGTGTGTGTACATACGGCCTCAAGGCTATAGACGATCCACGAAACGAATCAAAGAATGACATACGCCTTGAAATGCTCACAGAGACCCTAAGGTATAGGTAGGGACTTTTGTATGAAATATAACGCACATAGATCATTTTGCTAGCAAGCTAATCTTGTTTTCGGTGACAACTATCCCGAATATTAAGTGCGCATGTCGCATAATCTTGCTTTATACTTATACTTCCTTTTAAGTGTGATTAACCCCTTATGTTAGAGCCAAGTTTATCCAAGATGAGGAAGATTACCAACCTCTTTTGAACATTTCTTCCTATAATGCGTCGGAATCATAACCCGTTCCATAGTTTATGCTCTTATCGCGCTTTCTTCAATGTTCAAGGTAGCATTTTTATTAATTTAACTACAGATTTCAAGTAGATATCGGTTATATGTTGAACATGTCTTCTGAGTTAAGTAATATGACGCGCTAAGCATTAAAGATAGTGATCAGTTAGTTATAGCCTTCGAATATATATGATTTGCTATGGGGTGCATATATTGGAGTTCTTGTCAAGTTTTAATGAAGCCACTACATAACTATGTTAATACATGATAAAGCATGAGTCCATACTATGACTAAATGAGAAGTAAGTCATAATTACCAATGATCACCATCTGCTTATAAACAAAGAAGGAGGCGACAAATGGTAGTGCAGAAACAGTTATTAGTTATCATAGTTATAATGAATGGCTTGATAAGCAAAGAGGAAGAGAATATAGTGTATGAAGAAAACGAATGGTGGATCAATGCCATGTTAGATGTCTCAACCTGAGTACACACCTGACCAGTTCACTATATATTGGCTACTCTATAGTTACCTTATGTCTGGTATCTACATACGTATATCAAGTCACTAAAGGATTATTATGTCCTAATAATGCATCATAAGAAGCCTTACTAATACCATTGTCTAGCGCAGAAAGAATATAGTCATCATAAATTGCTTAGTTTTATTTTTGATAGTGAATTTTAGAGACTTGATTATCAGTCCACTTACGTTTGACTGGGTCATCACAGTCTTGAAGGTATCATATATAGGTAAACCTACGCGGTTTAATCTAGGATTGTTTTGTATATACAATATCGAGTAAGTATGGTTTGAGGGTCATGTATCGTTATGGTCAATATCATGCTGAGAATACTAACTATAAATTGTGATCTAAGTAATTTGCTTCCCTGAAGAGTTTATTTGTAGTCACGAAAGCCTCATACACTTCATTAAACGATATAGGCAGTACTTCATCAACGAGAACTATCTTCTTTGCAATGCAAGTGAAATAGATTTGCCTTTATATCATCTGAATGTACAATTTCTCAAGATCCTATTATATTGTTGGTTAGCAACGACAATAGCCATACTTCATCTTCTATCTAAGCGAGACTAAACCCGGGCTCTCGGTATACAATTGCAGGATTCTCTCTTTTATACTTGGATTTGAGCTACTTGACACAGACGTCGGTGTACTTGGTTCTTTCATGCTGTCTTGGTCCGGGAATTTAGACCTTTGTGATCAACTTGAGCTAGCTTAAACTATCTTGCTAAATCTTTTACAATCGGGGCAACAACTAGTTGAGCTATTATGTTTTGTTGTTCAATACCCCCCTACCTGGAGTATGGATTGTGTTCAAAGCCTGAAAATAAAGTAGGATGGCATAAAGAAGGAAGACAGCCCTAGAATATGTGCTGTTGATATAATAAGAATGACGGTACTAGGATAGAGGATAGGGAGCAAAGACAGCATCGGCCACTAGTTGACCCATGCAGAAGTCGTTCCTTTTTCCATAAACAATGTTTATAGGAGGAAGCTCTTGGAAATATGTTTATTCTATGATGTAACTCTCTTGCGAGTGAATACTGATACTACACTACCTGGTATCTTGAGTGTTCGGAGAATATGAAGAAAGAATAGAGAAGATAAAGAGAGCGAAATAATCCAGGAGCATTGACTTTGGCGGTGTGAAGGGCGTCTTGTTTGTAGAAAAATATAATCTTGCAAAAAAACTATAAGCAGCCGGGAAACTTTGGGGTTAAATACAGTATTTATTCCTTTGGATTGAGCCTGTTAATACATGCCAATGTGAAATAATTATCGTGTTTCGTATTTTGTACTGTTATTATTGAGGATATATATCGTTGACAAGTGCTACGAGTTTTATGATATATCTTGTTATAGCTCTAATATAACGTATATTTTGCAACGCCTTTTGAGCCCATATTGTTATTATGTGTCTAAAAAAAAGTGAGCAACGTCACATTCAGCAACACGCTTGAAGCAGCTTCTCCATAGTAGTTTCTCCTTGATAACATGATAAGCACACACTTCTACTATAATAGACATTGATATCTGATACACTATCGAATAGTGAATACTTCTTTCTACAATGTGCTTGGCGACAGAGATATGGCTGGTTAGTTGATGACGTCATCGAACTTGGATGGTTTAAAACTTGCGGCCTGAATATGACATGACATGGGACACAATAAATGGTAAGTTGTAACTTAACATGTAAGATGCTATGCTTACCCAAATATGACATATCACAGGCCGCTCTATCTTTTGTTCTCGAGGAAAATGTCTTCGTGGGACAGTTATAAGTGCTTAACGAAGAAAATTGGAACGAGAAACTGTCCGCAACATTGTGAAGGAGATGACCATTTATGTAGTCAGTTTTTTGTTTGGTGATAGTCTTGCTTTGATCTTCTCTGACCTATATGGTAATATAACGCATGTCCATTTGCATGAGAAAGAGTCAAAAAAAAACACCCGAAAGCTAAAATTTGCCAAGTTTTTGGTAGTATTCACGCAAGGGTGATAGGAAGCATCAGCGTTACAAGACTAGAAAATATTCCCCGAAGTTTGCTAAAATTCTGTTAGGCTCTAAAAATATACTTTACGTTTGGGTAGTTATCAGAAAGAAATGTGCAGTATGGTAAGTAAGATATGTGCTTGAATTAGTCGAAATCCTGCCCTGGACTATAGCTCAGGTATATAATTTCGGCCTGAAGTATATACATGATGATATTCAAGCATCACAGTCCCTACCCCCACTACTGGACGAGATAAAGAATCAGAAAAAGAATAGAAGAAAGGATAGTGGCTTGATTGGGGATTTTCTCGGTTGCCTAGGACATGGTTGGTTCCGGATGTTGGGCTGTTTCTCACCTGTACTCCTTCAAGTGACTTCGAGTTAGATCGTTTCCTGATCCTTGGAGCCCATAAAGACAGCATGTGAATTTTACGGCGGTGTGACATCCTAGTGATGTCCTATGTACTTGTACTTTTCATGATACTCTTTGGGCGAACACTACATATGTACTCTGGCAAAATCTGCATACGTTGACTTGCTAACTCGGGCTCATATACTGCTGCTCTGACACTATAGCTAGCGGTATAACCATTATAGATTTCAAGTCTTGTATCACACATTCAATGCAACTTTCTATGGGCTTTGCTGTTCGCTAACAACTTGCAAAAACTTATAGCTATCCTCGGATGGAAAGTGAAATATCGTTGGGCTGGTTTGATCTTGATGAGCCCGCCACTCGATTATTGTATCCGACTGCGGCGTCTAGATTATTTACTATTCGTGGCTAGCAGATCCCAGTACTCTCCCTTTCTAGATACCTTTCATTCTCGTTCTTCTTCTTTTCTCTATCAAGTGACATCTTCACAGGTCTGGAGCTCCATAAGACCAATGAAGAATAAAAATAAAGAAATAGGCTAAAGCTACATTATATGTGGCTTTATTCTGCTTGTCCACTGAGCTCGAATTGACTGCGATCCCTAGTCAGATTTTGACCGTTTGCCGATACTTGAAACATGACTTTATTCTGGGTTGTATGATTGTTCCATAGGATTGAAGCCTATTCAAGCATCCAAACAGTGCGGTCTTTCGTGTGTTTTCCTTGTGCATTGATATATAATGAAAAACTAGGCTCTTGGTGCTTCTGAACCACTTACGATACTCGGGTTTGCCTAAATATAAGCTCATGTTTACAATGCCCACTACGATACGATGCCATACTAGCGGGATCCCACTCTGCGATGCTTCGATACAAGTCAGCCTACTAATGAGCCCAGAATTACCATCCTGCGATTTAAAAGTCGCCTGGTCCGCGCCTATGACTGGCCTAGAAAGACTAAATCTGACTGCTGATATTCTTCTATCCCCTGCCTACATGTATAGCTACCTAACAGAAAACAGAAACATGAGAACGGGGGCCTTTCCTATTCCTGTCCATTATCCTTGCTCTGTTGGTCGGGATAAAAGAGATCTGGCTCTGAGCCTATCTCCAAGTCAGAGCATGAATAAGCGTAGGGATTTCAGGTTGCGACTGGTTTTTTGATGTCCCCAGCAGCCGAGCCTTTCAGCTACGGCCGCTAGTAGAATCGTAGCCTTTTAGTAGCAGATAGAAACTGACTGTACATGAATGTGGGATATAATAGAACTACGATATCTTTCTGGGTCTCACCGTTTCGATATGCAATATGGCTTGTGAGATGACATTCTTGGGTCACCATGTGATTGGTTGATGTCTAAAACAATGATCTCATAGGGCATATGAGGAATACAAAATTGGGCTACGTGAACGATAGCTGAAGAATGGAGAAGAAGTAGATTATCGTGACGTTGGGCCCAAAAGAAACTTATTATTATTTGTCCAAGTAAGGGCAGAATACTGCCAAATAACGACTTGGCGATATAATAGTGTATTTATGAAGAAAGGGACACATCATCCTAGCCTGTATATATATGTAAACATACGTAATGAGCTATCAGAGCATTACTCGTAGCCTTCAGAGTATATGACTTGTGTCAGTGTAAACACAAACTTGCTTGATCAACAGTAAACACTGTGATAAGTACTTGCTAGCGTTCTGCTAATGCACTAAGACGTACTTTCAACACTAGGCCTGCGACTGCCTAGAAAAAGAAAGCATATTCAGGTTGTGACAAACATGGATGTACGTCACCTTGATGTGGACATCACATATTTTGCTCCAGGTGGAATATATGGCCTTGGTAAGCCCTAGTCCATACTGGCATTGACTTGCAGCTCTATCTAAAGCTTGTAGGTTTAGGGAAGAGCCTAGTTCATTATCGAAACCTTAATGAAGCCATGATAATTTGTTTCTGATTATTCGAAACTATCGCTCTAGTCAAGCATCTAGGAAATATCTAATAAGTACGTATTATGTTCGGGTGTCCCGAGAATCTGGACGCCCTTGTACGATTATGTCTATGCTGCCGATCAATCCTTTTCAAATACACTCGTATCCCTTTGTACTGATATTGGGATACGATAGTGAGCACCGGTCTACCCCAAACCACTTCCTCGAAAGAAGGCTAATGACTAACTCTACTGGAACTAGACTATAATCACTCCTATTCCATTTCATGAATCACCGAAAACAACAGACGTGCATCAAACCTGGCTAGCTGAATGCTGTAGGATTGCTTCTCATTACGGTTGGTGCCATATAGAGAACCCAACGGACTTTGTGACGAAAAGAGTATGTATGTACTGGGTCGAGAAACGATAACAGCGAACCCAAACAGCGTCTCTTGGTCTTTTCTTGGACTCGTCCAACCCCCCGCCCCCTTTCTCTCCATGCGTAGAGTGCTTTTTCCTTTCCTCCTTGTAGGTAACATGACCAATATGGTCTACCGTAAGCCATCTAGGCAATAGCGGGCGGAGCGGATGACCTTCCGGACATACAAAAGCGGCATTGACAAGTGTATATTGCCACGTTATATGCAGAGATAGCACTGTTGTCTCCATAGACACACATAAATGCGCATTGTTTGGAATGAATGGAAGTGACGGGATCAGTTGCGGCAAGGCTCTAAACGAAGCAGCCACTAGCAGGCCAACGGATCTCGGTGTCTTGGGTTGATTTGTCACTTGTGCTGTCCCATTCCGTGTACTGGCGCGTTCATTATCAGTACTACTACGTATATCTGCATTGTTTATTGTTTTCCAGAGAGAGACCAAATCTCCAGTAAGCTGTTTTTGCTGCCTGACCTGTCCAGATGGAGGTGTGTACTTGGCGCTTACTTGAAACGAGGTAGGATATACAAGTGTTGGTATCTCCAGTCTTCACCATCGGGTCCGATCATCTAGGCGTACAATCTAGGCGGTAAGGTAGGGTACGGGAGAGTATGGCCAACGGCGGTGCGCAGCACCTCCTGATGAGCTAGTACAGAAGAGAAAACGGCACCCTGCGTCCCAGCCATCACTTTTGTGTACTGCCGCGGCTCGTTTCCTCTCTTATGGACGACTGGGCTATACAGCAACAGATGGATAGCGACAGGTGTCGGCCGGATATGCCGCTTTATTATGGTGACACGCCATCGGGAGTCGACATGGTGTATACTAGTGTACTATGTGTATTATCACGCCGATGAATGAACAAGGCCCTGTTGTGGTACATCAGTTAGGACATTTCTCAAAGGTTTCACTACCAATAGCTCTTTTGGGTAGAAACAAAACTAGACTAAACTATACAATACCGTGGCCAGCCACGTCTAATGTCAATGTCCGCCATCGTAGAGACTTAGCTTTCGAAAGGGAATGGGAAAGCCATAGACTCCGTTTTGGGCGGCTAGGTTCTTTGCTGCTCTTAGCGTGGGCCTATTGCATATTTCCTTCTTAAAGTTGTGCTTTGGATGCCTTCAGGAAGAAAGTACCGCATTAGTTGCCGCCGAGAAGCTTGGTACGCGTGATTCGGCTGTGCCTCTGATTCGAGGAGAGCTAGTGTTTTTCGACAAACGGGACTTCCTATCAGCATTAGAATCTTTTGTGCTTGTTGTGTACACACACATACATGAACACTGTATGGTGTTGGTTCCGCCGTGATCCTTCTTTTCCATTCCCTTCGATGACTTTGGTCCGTAGACGAGTCGAGCTGAACTGACCATTCACATGGCGCTATTAATCGATATGTGTTCTTCTGCAGGTAGACTAGTGCTAGTGCCAACAAAACACGTTGTCCTCATCCAGCCGTAATAAGCGGTACGTCTGTTGGGTATGCCGTGGCAGCGTTTATATTAGTAGTGTAGTACTCGCGGTATGCAATGTCCCTATCAAGCTACGAGACCTGGACTTTGGTACAATCGAAATGGACACCGTATGCTCGCTACTCTCACTGCTCACGTCCATGTCTAGGTTCTATCCTTTTGCCTAATTCAACTGAACATCCGTGCCGTCTCTATGAGCACTCTTAATAGATATTTGCTTTTGCTTCTGTAATCCTTCAATACGTGTGCCATTATGATAGCACAGCTTGTTAAGCCATGTTGACCAATAACAGTTGAAACATCCAGCTTTGTTCGCTGGCCATCCACTCCGTGTGGGCTCATATCAAGGGCTTAGTGGATCTAGAGCTAGGCGGAACTCCTCATTTTGCTTCTTCAAGAATCAATACCATATTCTGGGTTTCCCTCGTCATCACCAGGTTCAGCGTCTCTTGTTTGTTTATAACATTGCTTGGGTTGTTCTTCCAGTATAGTCAGGCATGGCATGTTTTTTCTACGAAAGGGTGTATAACTCAGCTTGATATTGCTGGGGAGAGATAGCCCCCATCCTGCACTTGTCCAAACACAGTAATCCATCCCCCATCCTCTGTTCGCCCATAGACGATCATAGGCTTCTAGGCAGGTTTTGGTCTAGAATCGCTTCGTCAAGTGAGTCTGACTTGGTAGCGGTTATCATGACTGCCAGCCGTTTAAACATGGCTCAAATAGTGCGTGGCATGGCGCTCTTATGATAGATTGTCGAACGGCATTGTAATAGTGCCTGCTACTTTCTTTATCTACATGATCTCGGTAGAAGGGCCAGTAATCCTAGCGAGGAAAATGACTATGTCAGGCTAGGTAGCCACAGGAAACAATGCAAAATATAGAAAAGAAGGCAGGGTGAGACAAGCCGCTCTTCAACTCCATCTAGTTACCTATGAAATGAGCGCATTAAGCGCTATCCCTTGATGTTGTGCCAGTTGTCCAATAACTCAAGTAGGAATATGATAGCACGTGCTTCTCTTTATTTGCCAGACCATCATTCAAAAACGTATCTAAAGCTCTCTCACTCTTTTGAATCGGGCCAAACACTAAGTGACATCTCATCTCTAGATCATCATACTACCATGGTTTGTGTGCTGACAAGGTACTAGAGAAAGACACCATATATATCAGATGGCCATTATAACTACGTAATGTCATATAAGACAGTCTTCTCCATACATCAATATACACTTGACTCAGCCTGTACAGACCAAAGCCTATTCGCTCTGCTACAAACCCTTTAGCCCGTTTCTTTGTGCAATCGGTCTGTAAAACTAGTGACGGCGCTGCATATACTACCACGTATTAGCGAGCCTAAACTTGGCCTTGGCTATTCGAGGTTCGTGCTTTGGCACAATGATTGACCGCCTATCTCCTGTGGCCAGAACCCTGACTGCTAGTTAGATATCCGCATGCATGGTATAGAAATTCCGAGTTCATGCTCCTCTAGTCCCGTTTGGGTATGCTAGACAAGGCTTTCTCTCTCCTTCTCTTTTTCCGTCTTCCATCAAGCTGCCGACCTGTACAGAGAACCCCACTCGGCTTACCGCTTCGCCCTCTGGTCCTCTCCTCTCATGTTGTCCTCAATCACATCTCCACATAGACGTGAGTCGTACACACTTGTCTCTTCTCCATCTGCCACATGCAGACCAAAGCTATCTATGGTTCATCCTTAAAGCTGCGATGCTATTTTCTTATGCTTGTCTTTCCATACGCCCTCTTTCCTTCTATAGTACGCCCCGGGCTAGACTGCCACGACACAACTACCCCCAATATTGATTCCAACTCTACCCGTACGTCTTTTTCTCTCCCGTTATCAAACATCCCCGATGTGTTCCAAGCCACAATGCTTCCAATCTTAGGTTGCTTATTTCCGTGATAGGCTTAATTTATATCGGTCTATGTTAGGCACCGTTGATGTCCAACTCACTATCTACACCTCGTGTACCATCACAATACAAACCCACCTAACTACTCCCTTTGTATATGTTTTGGTGTTTCAGTAATAACCAAACGCTACTGCTAGCAAAGGTATTGCTCCTGGGGGCATCTAGCTGCAATGTCATCAAGTTAGCCATTAGTCTCGCTTACACCTCATCTTATTGGCCCATGAGGAGATTAACAAACGGGTCCTTATCGTGATATGTTGTCAAATAGGATTGAATACTATTACAATGTCTTGTAGTGAAGCTGCAACCCGAAGCACACTCGTTTATTTGGTAGTCTTACTGTCCATCCTTCCGGCTCGCCCCAAAATCTATAACCCCAGCTCACATCTTGATCTCGGACGATAGAATCAAGGAGCGTAATGCAGCAGAAGTGCATGCCAGCTTTTCATTGTAGAACGTTGCCCCGTCCTATTCCCTCTTTTTTTCGGTCTTCATTTAGTATTCCATGTTCCACCAGGGCCTTGGTACATCTTGTATCGTGATGTTCCACGATAGTTAGCAACTCTTCCTATATAATGTATAAGTCAACCAAAACTAAGATGTGAAAGAATTGATATGTAAGAGATCGTTGCTCTATCATCATTATCTTCATGATTCATATATGCTTTCACACAAAATCTAGAATGCTGATAGCTATGTCTCACGTACGATCTCTATCTATAGATTATACAGTATCCATATGTAGGGATATTTCTTCACCGCCGGCAAATAGCAGGCGCCCTGTGTATCATAGGCTTGCTGCAGTTCGTATTGGCATCAACTTCAGTCATGTATACTCCGTTCTAGGTCCACACGGATATGTATTATATCCGGTTCCCTACGTTTCTGGGCGTGATACCCTTCCCGCTATAGAACTTCCAGCGGCAACTTGCAGAATACATATATATATAAAATCAAAAGGTTCATTTTACTCCTACTACTTTGTAGATTGCAGTGTACTATTGAAATTCAATATAGTAAGTATGATATGTGTACCGGAGTTTCGCCGAGTCTGTACTGCTACTCAGCTCGCGAGGCTATACTATCAATAGAGTTGAAGAGTATTCACAACTAGATCGAACCTTATTATGAATAGTCATATTAAATGAGATCTCAACCATCAAGTATCTTACAAAAGATCCACCCTGGCAGCCAGCCTATCCGAAACATATCGGCTAGCTGCTGCCTATAGGTACATACAAGTATCGTATCTGTAACTATCCCTCAAAACCTCTTATTGCTTCAAGCACAAACATATCTCAGGCCGTACGGACCGCCGTTGAGCTGTTTTTCATGGGTAGCAATCACTCATATGTACGAATAGAATATTGTCCACGTCTATAAGCAACGTGGTATTCGAGCTTAATGTTGCGCAACATATATGAACCATGGCGCATGTCAATTATCTATAGTCATGGATGATTGGTCTAGATAGAGCCTGTCCCAAGAATAGCGACGAAGTACAGGATTCGGTCTCTAGTGTTTAACGCGAGCTTCAGATATCATGTCACACAATCGGCAGTTTTAAAACAAGCATAGGAGCCAATGAAGTCAATCCGGCGTATTTCCTGCTCTACTAAACGAAGGCATGACGTGAATGTTGGCATAAAACTACTGAAAGAACTATTGTAGAACCAAGTTGCGATATATCAGTATCTATGCTTACTGGCAAATTGTTGAGTGGTATAAAGAATGTTGTCTATGACGTTCTTCATCACACGGAACCTTCGTTTTTGCTAGGCTATAATTCCACTTACTCTTCTACCAGCTTAAGCCATTGTGTTGGATACCAACTCCCAATAAATAATCATCGAGTAGTTAATGAAAAAATTCGCAATGTGGCTGTTGTCCCCCTGGGTTTCACGAGCTAGAACCCACCTCTACTAAGTCATCAATAATGGCTTTTATGTGGCACAGCCAGTCTAATGGAGACCCTTATGATAATATTCTAGCTCGCATGTACTTACCACTTTAGCAACACCAAATATCCTTTGACAACCTTGATGAACTGGACTTGATGCAACTCATAACTACATGTTTTAGATAGCTATTTTCACATAACTATGTACATACACAACATCTTGGATAATATAATATACAGTCATCTGACACATCCCTATCTCATGTTATCTTAGATCATACATGTAGTGTCACGTTTCATATACCAGTGTTGCGTTGTCAAAATACCGGTTTATAGCTTATATGGAGGTTTATCTAAATTCAGTCATGGATATAAAATTATAGAGCATTTCTATAGCTTTATGTTCAAGTTACGGAATTGCATAAATATCTATTTTCCACCCAACATCAACCACGCTGTCGTCTATGGCTATTTTGTCATCTGATTCCATCGTTTGTCCTTCCTATCTTCCCGCCAAGAGTGCATAAGCACCGTGTGATCTTGGCTATTATCTGATAGTACAAGCGTTATGAAATAAGATGGAATTATGTATCTTGTCCTTACCTTGTTCGCAATATCAAATTCACCACGTGCGATACTGTTGTCAAATGGCACATTGTTATATTGCTATTATTATATATTTTATGAAGGTGGATATCTGTCTAGCAGATTGTTATGCATAAGCTCTTGAGAAAGAGCGTCATTAGCATATATTATATACACGCAGATAAATGTGCGTTGATTTTCGAGTAGAATGATGACCATAAACTGTAAACAAAGAACGATTGCATAGACATGTAGGCTTACTGGCAAAGTTGGTATGATTTCTATATCTCAAGAATCAATGCCATGCTAATGTCGCCCACCGCAGAATTATAGAGAAAGGAAGGGCGGACGTTCCTTAAGAAGCAAATCAGATACGTATGCTTATTCAACGTGCTATTCAGTGAAGAAGGTCACAGTAGGCCTAGTTGCAGTGTAGCTAGTTGGGATAAGAGTATCGGAAAATACGAGACAAAAAGCATAAACATGTGTAAAGTTAAGAATGTTTCGTTTTAGTTACTTGGATCAGTAACCTTGATCTCAACATTGGCCGGCTTTTCAACCTTCTCAGACTGGTTTGACTCATCTGATTCATCTTCCTCACCATCTGAACGGTCATCATCGGCAGAAGAGTAGCGAATAAAACGATAGGCTATCCGAGTGATTAGGAAGAGCCAGAATAGGTTGAGGGCCTGTAGAGATGAAAGCAGAGTAGTACTAATAGCCTGGGAGAGACGGCATTTGTACTGCTCAGTTTCCCAGTTAAGTTCGAAGGGACCAACTGTTTGGAACTCGGTAAAAAGAGACCAGATAATCTTAAGATTGATGTAGTGACGGCAGTAAATCCAGACACACATGAACAAGAAGAAGTACGGGCCAACGATGGGCGAATCCAGATAGTTAAGCGTCTTGGAAGTCTAATATAAAGGTTAAGGAATTAGTATTATGGTCATTTCAAACACCCATCACATGTTAAACTTACAGCTAGGAAAAAGTCACTGATATCGTGAGTAGTGTATACCGCAATACCGATATAAGTGAAATGGAAGCGGTAGCTTAGTCCAATGAGGAGCAGAGTGACTATATGGTGGGCAATAAGCTCCTTAAAGTCTTTGCGGGGCTTTTCAAGGCCGAGGACAAGGACGATAGCCTGCTGGGCCCAGTACGCAGCCTGGAACAAGTAATAGAACTTTACGATGGCTTCATGGGTGGTGTGTGGAAAGCCTTCGTACATACCAGTGGTGTTGTAGTACCAAACCGGTGTCTTGCTCATGACATATAGACCAAAAGGGCTCAGACAGCCGAAGTAGATAGCCGTGTACATTTGTTCCATGAAGCGGGCCTGCCTGCCCTTGGACAAACGGAACCACGCAGCAAGTGGACGTAGAAGTTCTTGCATAACGAACTCGCGAGTAAAGGACAAAACGATGGTGTAGAAGGCGACGAACGCAAAATCCCAGGGGCCCTTGCCATACTGCAAGAGCGCTTCACGGTCCGCATCGACTGAGTGTTGAGGATAGCTCAGGAATATAAAGTGGTATACGGGATTCGACGGGGAGGGGTTCACGGCGTACAGCAGGCCGAAGATACCCAGCAGAAGTGCGGGAAGCAGGTATGTGTGCTTTAGCATGGCATTGCGAAGTCTAGATAAAGCTCGACGGGCGCGGCGCCTTCTAGGTTTCTTTGTGTCTGACTAAAGGTGACTAATGGTTAGTATAGATACAAGACGGGAATATGTGAGAGATGAGAGGCCGGCAGTGTTGTCTGCATGCCAGAGACACAACAAACAAAACAGCAAACCACAAGACAGGCAAGCAGATACTGGCTTGCTAGGCAATCAGAGGGGAGAGACGTACGGGAGACACAGGCGAGTCAAGCCCGGCGTTCATGGCCATGCGGCTCGAAGCCAGAGCTGGGGCACGCGTGTCACCAAGATTTACACCTGAGCCGAGAAGACTGGACTTGCGGCGGCGGCGAGGGCCAGCCGGACCCTCGGCGGTGTCGACGGTGAGCAGAGGGAAGGACTCCTTCGCATCAGCCATGTCGTATGCTATACGGAAATACACCAGAATATGGCCAATTGTATGGTGGGTTGTGCGGGTGGGAGGGAAGGCACGGCAGAATATAAAGAGCCAAGCAAGCGAATTGTGCGAGAAATACGGCGTTAGGAGAACTTAGGTCGCTAGAGGCCTTTTTCTAGCTTTTTTGCTTCTAGTAAAGTTCTGCTAGCAGGATGAAGAAAGCTCGCCTGTCGCGGCTAGTCCGGAAGTGGTGAATGGAGCTAGCCAAACAAAAGAAGAAAACGGAGAAGAAAAACAAGCGCCTCCTCGACTGCTAATGCTGCAAGTTGTGGATTTGTCAGGTCCCGAAGAAGCGGTATCAGAGGCTACTTGAAGCTGATTTGAGGGTATCGTCAAATTGGAAAAAGGAATTTGAGAAATGACGACCGAAAGTTGAATTGGGTAAAAGTCACAGTCAGCTCTGCTGCTTAATCTGTAAAGGTGAGAAAGATGGGCGGACAGGTCGCTTGATGGCACAGACACAATTTAACGGCACTACAGGCGCGGAAAATACAAAAAAAACCACAGCATGCTACTATATTAGTACATACAGCTATAGTGTTTAGGCCTGGACTTGACTCCGCTTTAGTGGTCTATATTTGTACTGCAAGCTCTAGCGCCTAATCAGTTAGCGTACAAGCGGTGGCATATCAATGACACCACCCGGGAAATAGCCGGATAGCCCATAACAAAGCAACTACACAGCACCACAATAATAGCAACAGCAGGCCCGACGTCAAGGATTCTCTGTCTTGAGAGGATTCTTAGTGGTGAAACCGCCTGATGTCGACACAGCATTAGGCGCTGGAATGACTCGCTTCCACTCAATGCGCTATAGGCCAGTTTGCGTCAGGTTGTCGGTTCGTGTAAACAAATCGGTGCACTGATGTAAACATATCCCTTCCCCATTTTTGATATGCGTCATGGCCACTTAGGAAAAATACGTCCGTCCGCCCTTGGGAAACTGAAGGAAGAACCGGAAGTCCAAGTAGGTCAGCTAGCCTTAAGACTTTTCGCCCCAGTTCCTACTCAGCTTCTGACAAACCTCAAGCGAGCAAAGCATCCCGGCATCCGCAAGCTCCGCAGTAGAAAGGGAGGCAATAGAGGGATTGGTTCATCGTCATCAACCAACTACATACTTATGTCTAGAGGATGCTACTAGAAAGCAAAGCAAAAAGACCCTGGCACGGTTCTAGTTGCTAATATCTAGAGCCTAATAAGCAAATTCTGCCAAGCGCTTCCTTCCCTCATCTGCCAAACACATTCTTATTTGCAAGCATGCACATTTGCTTCGTATTACCCAGTCATTGGAATACCAGGCATTTTCTTACTGAACATATAAAATGATACAATACACAGTAATCATACTGACCTTTTAGTCGGTAATACGCGCCACGGAAAGCACCGCAGCAGCTTACATATGTGGAAAGACGCGAATTGTAACAACTAGTAATAGTTCTACAGATATTCAAATACAATGGCATCGTTTCACTTCACTGCCTACCGCTAGAACTTAGCATCGAATGATCTCTTAGCCGCTGTGCATACGTAGAAGATCACACCCAAAGCTGACTTTAACCACCTAAAGCAGACCTATGTATGTATCTTCACTGTCTCTTTCTTTCGTACCGTCCACTGCTACACAGCATATATAGCATGGGCCTCAATATGAAAACTTCTTAGACTACTATATATAGAGACCGAGTATGCGGCTTGTAATGGTTGCTAGCAGCCCTTGCTTGGATTTCTGGGCCACCAAAACAAACCAAACCAACCCCCCATGTTCCTAATTCTTAGTCAGAATCCCAGTAAATATAGCATAACGACGCACATTTTGCTTGGCTTCCTACGCCTCGGCTTTGTAATCGGGGCCTATGAAAGCCCCGAGATAGCTCAGTAATTATTACCAAAGTTCAGGGTCTCTATCAGCATAGAATAGTGCAACGAAAACAATAATGTCGAAGTACTACTCACTAGCCTAAGCATATTTTGCTGTGTACATACATGTGTATGTAGTATGTAGTTGTTTGGGTGCACAATAGCGTCCACAGCACCTCAGTGCCCCTCAAAGTTTATTACTACGTTCTTCAAATATCAGAGCATACTAGCGTACGATCGAATACCGAAAAATCGATCATGTGGAAACTTATTGGTAGGGTATGGCACGGACTAGGATATTTAATTGGTCACATCGGCATCCATCAACTCGCATAAGCAGGAAGTCGGAAGAAACGTCAACGTAACCATCATCTCCACGATATCTAATACGTAGACCAGGCCATGTTCTCACGTGACAATAGCATCAAGGAGAATGAAGGTACTTGGACAGGTTGGTTGTGATTAGCACACTTCTGACAAATAGCGGCCGACGTTGGGACCTCGATATACGTGATCAGCGTATCTTTTTTGTTTGCAAAAAGCATTTCAGAAGAAATTAAATCCGCTTCGGGCGGAATCTGCTGCGTATTGATAGCCCTATAAAAGCAGACATCGCTTCGCGTAACCACGATTTAACGGTTCACGTCTACCAAATCAACAGCTAAATCAGGTTTTTTCAGTCTTATTCAATGCCAACACTCATTCTTGTTCGGCTAAATGCCCTTGTAATGCGCGCATTGTTTCGGCCGATTATCCTAGGCATATGTATATAGAAGTGCCGATATCCCGTTTAATTTCATATCCCGTTCCATGCCACTCAGTTGATCATTATTCTATGTAACTTCACAGCGAGAACTTTCTCGTTGGCTTATGAAGAGAGGGGGCGTATCGTATGCTATGTGGTTGTTATATATACACAATTATGCACATATGGGAAACTATGAGTAGCCTTCAGGATAAAATCAATGCCTCTATGTATTGCTTTCTATGTTTTATATTTTATTGACCTCGCGATGGGGGAGGTGCAAACATATCTCCTCCACGACCTGCTGTCACATCTCTCCATTGTCTGGCAAACTCAGCCAATCCTCCCTGACCACCCATACTAGCATCGACTACTTCTTTGGGGAGCTTATGGGCAGAGTACTGTGTGGAGCTGAAATTATACGCCGAGGGGTCATCTTTGAAGACAAGTCTCAAGTCAGGTTCCAAGTAGTCATTATCGTCAGTCGTAGACCCAGCACTCTCCAAGATATCTACAATAGATGAGCCTTCCAACTTCAAGCGCACAAATTCCTCTTCTTTGGTGACAGTAGGTGGTGATCCGATGAGAGGCTTGGGAACTTTCATATCAAGTAATTCGTTCCAATCAAACAAAATCGAGTCTGTTGTCGAGGCCCAGGGATTGATATCGATTAAGCGTACACGTCCGAGACCAGTTTCGTCCGGGTTGTCACCGTCTTCGGGAATGTATACATCAAACACAAAGCCATCGTCCGGGAAAGTCATCCGAAGCTTCGTTTCGAAGAAATCGTCAACACGGTCGATGATATCTTCCTTGAGCTTGTGTAGGAAATCATAGTGATTCAGATCACGCTGGCAAATGCCGATCAACGTACGGTACTTTACAAAACATCTGAACTCGAGAGCTGGATGTATGCTGAAGAACGGGCGTAGAACAAGCACATACTTGAACGGTGATTCTACCGATGGTTCATAGTCGTTTATTGTGTCCTGGAAAGCATGTTCGAGATCGTGGGAGACAAAACTTGAGCTTTTGAGAAGAAGATAGATGTCGTTTGGCGTCGTGCACTTGAGGGTATTCTGGTGAGGAGATATCCAGGCAGCATCCTTAGGCGCAGACCAGTTTAGCTTGGGAACAACGCTGCCGCCAAGTTCCTTGATCGCATTCTTTATGGCCATATGCTCCTCGGGAAAACGCATATTGGGAGGAAGCGGGTCATCTTCATCGGAGTTGTCGTCTTCATCCTCAGAGTCCGAGTTTACTTCTTGCACGAATCCGGTTGACGCAGAAGTTGAGTGCCATTCATCATTAGCGGCTTCTTCCTGTCCTTCATCGTCGGCCAGAAGAATGCCATCTTCCTTGATATATTTGATCACGATATCGCTTAGAGGAATTATCTTACTCTTGATACAGCTTGTTCGGTACCTAGAGGTTCGGTTAGAAAGTGGCAGATACGGATTAGTAAGTAAACAACATACTTAGGAAACCATTGGTCGTAGGAACAGTGGACGATATGGGATTTTCTGACGGGAGGAAACTCATCGTCTCCAGCTCTAGACGAAACCCCAGTAGCTTCAGGCATTGTAGCGATGTTGATATGTAGCAACGATTTATATTCGTGTACTTGATGGTCAAACTTGGTTATGACTCTTTATAGGTCCCAGTTGATATGGTTGCAGGGATCTAAATTTGTGGGTTGAACAAAAACAACGATGTAGCAGTAGGCCTTACTATATTTTCTGTTTGGAATACTAGAAAATTCTCCTGGGACTGATTGTAAGTTTCATGGTTCTCTTAGTTTATTAATTTTCGATATCATAGATAAAACCGAGAGTAGATACGATCGTTTAGAATAATCTCGGCATCGAATCAGCGCTTGAATTTAGCCATTGTTGACACCCCGCCGTAAACCAAGATATTCAAATTCTTATCTAATCAGCTAGCAAATGCCAGCCTTGTTAGTAACGGAATAATTCCAATATATTTTTTGTGCAGCATTACCAGCCTTGTCGCAAAGCAAGCACACCACACCACCGCAAAATCTCAAATCCAGCAACAGATCTCGCAACCAATTTAACTCGAGCCTACACTATGGACAATGTCGGTCTCTCAACACCCCGTGGAAGCGGTACTTCTGGCTATGTTCAACGCAACTTAGCGCACATTAAGCCGCGCAATTATCCCGCCTATAACCCTGACGCCGAAATCAAAGAGCATCGTCCGCGCGAAGCCAACCAAGAAATCCTCGAACATGACCGCAAACGAGCCATCGAATCCAAAGTGCTTGACCTGCGTGACAAGCTTGAAGATGAAGGGTACGTACGATCCCAGAAATATGTTCCATTACTATTGGCCATGTTCTAACATTCTACTCTTTATTTAGTATCGACGAAGACGAGATAGACAAGCGCTGCGATGATCTGCGCAAGCAACTCCTTGCCAAAATGAACAACTCCAACAACCGACCATTCGGGCCACGTGGCGGACGCCGCGACTTCAAAGCCCACGAAGTCCACGAAATGGCCGATGCCAAACAGCGCGAAAGTGATCGTATGCGCCGCGCTCTACGTCTCGGTCGCGATCCCACTTCCAGCGGTAGCGGTCCTCGTGGTGGTGCTGCGCCTAGAAACGTGGGCGCTGATAGCCTTCCACATAGTTCTAGGCCTCGCCGTGATAGTGGACGGGACGAACGTCGGTACAGAGATCGGGATGAACCCCGCCAAGCTCGTGTGCGTAGTGACCATCGTCAGAGACAAGATCCACACCATGATGAACCTCCAAGAAATCGCTCTTTAGAGAGAGCGGATCGTCGTAGCAAGAGTCCTAGTAACCGCGGCCAGTCCCGTTCACCGTCACGTTCGAGATCTTTATCTCGCAGCCGCTCTCGCTCGCGGTTTAGTAGATCACGTTCTTCGTCTCGTTCAAGAAGCCCCTGAATATACATAAGATGAGACTTTAGCCTTTATATATATTGTTTACGAACTGCTCACTTTTTGATTTTACGATTTACCGGTGTTTGTGTTTGAGTTTTAGCTTTCCTTTATAAAATAATAATTCGTGACTCTACAATTAACTAAAGCAATTCCAATAAACGTGGCTTCTCTATAAACTTTGCTCAATGTTTCCCCTACTTTCTCCTTTCTTAGTTTGAACCTTTGTCCAATATCTACCTACTCTTCAGAATCTTAGTTTAGGCAGTACAAATACTAGCAATATCAATGCTACCATCAAGCCATAAACCCAGGCAAATAGCATCATCCGACCCCACCAGCCTTTGCCCTCTGTCATACGTCTTAGTGCCGACATCCTACGACCTGCTGCATCCATACTCTCTTCTGTCTTGGTGATACCATCATACGCTTTACCCAGTACATCTTTGTCCATATCTAGCGTATCTGAGAACTTTTGCGAAGACGATTTGAGTGCGGCAGCCATTTGCAATATAGACTCGCTAAGGGCATTCTGCTCAGCTCTCTGGTGGTCTAGGATTGCCTCTGCCGTGGCATTAGAGGTTTGCGGAGCACTGAGCTGGGACTTTCTGGAGCTAAAGAGGGCACTACGCGCAGTAGTATGTGCTGAGGAAGATGATTCTTCGACCTGCGGGGAATCACGTGGAGTTTCTGGACTTGGAATTGCTGATTGTGGGCGTTTGTTTCGTGGCCGAAGGTTCTGAGCAGTTGTTGTTGCAATCGGTTCTAGTTTTATAGGGTTTGGTTGCGTATCTTGATTTGATGCTGCCTCTCCAGTACTAGTCGGCACTTCGTCTGGAAGTGCCCCAGCTTCTTCGTCTTTTGCCGCGACTGATCGCGAGTCCATACTCTCACTAGGAGTAGGAATGATGCCGCCAAAGATATCATCGTCAGTCCACTCGCTATTTTCTGCTTCACTCTCCCCATCACTTTCATGTGCAACATGGTCTTCCACAAATCTTAAGCGGTCTTGGAGAAGGTCTAGCAGATCAGATTTATGTGACAAATCATGCTGGAATTTCTGTCTTTCAGAACCATTTATATCTGATACTGATTCTTCGAGCTTGTTCAGGAGAGAAAAGCCATATTGTAGGTTCTACCGAGATATCAGTTTGTTGATCTATTAAATAGTAGCAAGGCATATCACACTTACTGTTCGCAAACGCGTGCGTTCAAACTCATTACGCCTTAAATCCTTTTCTCGTGTCTTGTCGGCATGGAGCAACTGAAGCTCTAGTCGTTGGAGAAGCTGTCCAAGTTCCGATGCAGTTTGGAAAGCCATGATATCGGACTTCTATAAGGCTTCTAGTATGTGGTTTTGTGTAAATAAAGAAAAAGTCGAAAGAAATAACTAGTTACATAGATTGAATGCATTAGGCTGGCCGGCTTGATTTCAGGTTCAAGAATAATATTGTCATAAGTTAGATGCAGCTCTAATAAGGTTGAGTAGGAGCGCTATATTTCACCAATCAGAAGTGATAAGACAGCTAGCCGCACTGGAGTCAATTCAACCCTAGTGAACCCTAATTTACTGTCATATTTAACATTCTTATATGTTGAACGTATTTTCTGAGAGGAACAGTTGTTTTGTGCAGAAAGTCAGAAGGGTTTTTTTTATATTACATATACGCTTAGTTTTTACATTACGTTTTTCTACTACCGAAAGCTTTTTGCAGCCTTGATGAAAGCAGTGATCTTGGCTAGGCTTTGTTTTCCATCTTCTTCGACACCACTGCTTACATCAACACCGATGATCCGATCAGAGAACTCACCAACAGCCTTGACAGCCTCGACAACATTCTCAGGGTTTAGACCGCCAGCCAACATGACTCTTAGGTTAGGGTCTTGGCGCAAAACATGTTTGACACCGGTAGCATCCAGCAACTTGCCAGATCCAGAGCCTGAATCCAGTAGAGGGACGCTGTGAAGACCACACTTGCCAATTCCGACATTACCGGGCTTGAAGCAACGGATAACAGGAACGGGGATTTGAGAGGCCCATTCTAGTGGCTCTTCACCGTGTAGTTGAACCATATCTAGATTAAGCTTGGAGGCAAGAGAGATGACTTCTTCAAGAGGCTGGTTTTGGAAGATACCGACGAGACAAGGCTTAGAAGCGGGAAGACGAGACTCGAATGCCGAGAAGAAGTGCTGTGCCTTGCTTGAGGGGGAAGGAGTGGCAGGTGTAAAAGTCGACTTTTCATGGACGGCCTTGGAGATGGCAAGAGCAATCTCTTCGGATATGCAACGCTTGGCGCCGGGCACTAGGCAGATGCCAATCATGTCAGCACCACTCTCGACAGCCTGCAGAGCGGCTTCTACGGAACGAGTACCGCAAATCTTAACTAGGAGAGGAGCAGGCTTAGAAATGGATGCAACAGCCTCTTCGCCTGTACATAACGTCTGGATGAACTTTGAAGCATCAGGTGCCCGCATGAGTGCTTCTCCAACTAGGATAGCATCAATACCGTCTTTCTTGCACTGTTTAACATCATCGTAGGTAGTGATGCCGCTGAGCGCACAGAGAATAGTTTCCTTGCCAACCATGCTCCGAAGACGGCCAGCGGTGCCAATATCAACTTCGAACGACTCTAGGTTCCGGTTGTTGACACCGATGGCCTTAGCACCAAGCTTGACAGCGATCTCCATCTCTCCGGCATTTTGAACTTCAACCAAGGGCTCCATTCCTAGGGAAACAGAATAGTCATAAAGCTTCTTGAGTAGAGCATCATCATTCAACATCTTGACGATTAGCAGGACAGTGTCAGCACCTGCCAGGCGGGCTTCGAGAATTTGGTACTCCTCAAAGATGAACTCCTTACGAAGAATTGCCGGTCTGTTTAGCATGCCACTGAGTACCTGGCGCACTGCACGAACATCATCAATGCTACCCTTGAACCACTGAGGCTCGGTGAGGACAGATATGACGCTAGCTCCGGCAAGAGCGTATTTATAAGCCTGCTCGGGAGCAGAGATATCTAGATCGATGGTACCCTTGGAGGGGGATGCACGCTTGACTTCAGCCATCAAGGAGATATCAAACGGAGACTGGCGAAGACGACGCAAAAGAGGAACGATAGGAGGGGCGGCATTGAGGTTATGCGCCGACTGTAGATCACTGAAGCGAAGGCCAGGAATAGCCTTCTGTGCGGCGACAGCTTCCTTGCGAGCGGCGTAGATTTGAGCCAAGATATTTCCAGTGGGCTTCACATGGGCGGATATGGGTTTAGTGACACCAGAATCCTTTTGTAAACGTTCACTCTCCGCCCAAGTGCCACCCTGGATATGCAAGAAGTTACGAATCATGGTGCGGCCATCTGCAGTCAGAATACTTTCAGGGTGGAACTGGACGCCCTCAACGGTGTACTCCTTGTGACGGACACCCTGGATCACGCCCTGCGAACCATCTGGCTTGGATATCCACGAAGTGACCTCGAGACACTCGGGTAGAGTCGCGTGAGTTCCGGCCAAAGAATGGTAACGGGTTACAGGTAGTCCCTGGGGCATTGTGTGATAAACGCCTTTACCATCATGGGAGAGAGGGGAGGTCTTGCCGTGCAACCATTCGCCGGCGGAGCTGACATCACCTCCGTACACATCAAGGATGCACTGTCTATCTATGTGTTAGTATTTTATAGCAAAAGAAGATATAAGTATATTTTATCACATACTGTCCCATGCACACACCGAAGATCGGAATCTTGCCGGCGAAATACTTGATGGCGTCACGACTGATACCACTATCAGTCTTGGGGTGACCGGGGCCCGGGCTAATGATTAGCTGGGTAGGCTTTCTAGCAATAAGCTCGTCTAGAGTAACCTTGTCGTTACGCAGAACCGTGACAGTTGCACCTTCAAGCATGAGGTACTGATATACGTTCCAGGTAAAAGAATCATAGTTATCGATCATAATCAGATTCGAGGCCGTCGGCACCGACGGAGACGGGTCCGGGTGGTGAGGTGAGTGATCAATGATATCAAGAGACGCCATGCTGGACAGTTTCAATTGCAAAGTCAGTCCGAAAAAATGTACTAGAATAAAACAAAGAGAGCTTTCTTAGAGCTACTTCTATAAAATGCTAATTGGAATCACCAATTAATCCGTCCTCAGTGTATAGTGAGAAGGCCACTGGTAAAGAATGACAGGAATGTTGTGCAAAAACAACTCGATTGTGGCGTTTTGGAAAGCGTAGCGACGTTTGTGACTGGCTGAAAGGCAGCTTTCAGGCTCCACTTTGTATGACTCTGCTTCTAAGCAAGAACTAGAAAAGCTTAGAGTTGGCTTGACGATAGCGCGAGTTATATGGCTGGTAAATGATTTTTCAGGTTGGAAGATGCGACCATATATGTTTTGGTTTGGTCTAACTATATCTATTTCTGGAGTAGAGATCTGGTCAAAACGTCTACCTGGTTGAGTCATTGGTCTACATTGCCAGGGTCTTATGCAGCCCATCAATTAGTACCAACTACCATTTTAACTATCTCACATGTTGCAAAACGTATAAGTTACTACCGTTTCGCCGACTCGATATAGCACCTTAATTATTGGAATCATTCTACAATAACGTATTGCGGACAACATTCAGGAAACTTACAGTTCTTACATGGACGCCACACATGCTACAACACAAATGTGGCGACTCCGCAGTCGCTGAGATCTGATTGGTCCCACTAGCAATCTTAACCACACCCGCCGGGGTGACTACATCGCGATTACATCATCAAGAAACTTTTTTCGTTCAGGAACCCTACTTTTGATAGAGAAGACCCAGCAAGGCTCCAGTCCAACGACATTGATATCACGATCCTGTCAGCCTTTCCCCGAAGCTCTATACAGCCAACCCAAACCACCAGTCAAAATGTCTTTGTAAGCTACAATCTATCGTTGTTTTCACAATAGTTCTCTAGCTATTATGAGAGGATGGTTGTACTAATCACTGTCTTGCTTATAGCCCCGGTCTTAATGCTAACGAGCAGCGCCAGCTTGAGGAGCGCCTGAACGGCTTCCAGATGAAGCAGATGATGAGCGTGAGTTTCTTTCTTCCTATAGCTCAAGTCGTAATCCTGGCCGTAACTACTGCGTAGGACCCTATACCATATCCTAATCATACGCTAACTACCAAATGCATCTTCTAGTTTTTCACCACCATGGTCGAGAACTGCTTCACTGCCTGCGTCAACGACTTTAACTCCAAGGCTCTGTCTACCCGCGAGAACGGCTGCATCACCCGCTGCGTCATGAAGACCTACACTGCGCAAAACCGCATCAGCGACCGGTTCCAGGAGATCAACCAGACTCAGATGGGCAACCTGCAGCAATAAGCTACTCGCAAGGCCCTTTCAAAGTCCGCTCGTTTTCAGTATAGACAAAACGAATGTTTTGTTGATTTGTAGGATAGAACGTATGGTTTATTGTTTAGGCATAGTATTTGGAATGAGACATGAAATATAACGTCTTTTCCTATGCGTTTTAGTAACGGTTATCGCCAAGATTAGATACCAATCAATTAATACAAAAGAATGCCCCTCGTATCATTCAACTCGGGCTATATGGCTCATTGCGTTCCCATATAGGCATTCTATTCTATCCATGGCCGTAGTCAATGGCTGTGACATAATATATTCGAAATATATGATATAACGTCATAAAGAGACACATCCAATGAGCTACATGATATAACAAGAACAAGTTCATGGATTTGATATTCCCTCTAGTTGACGTCTGAAAGGTTTTATATTGGTGAAAGACAGCATGACAGATAAAAAAGAAAGACATTTGATGTAACAGGAATAGCAAGCAAATGAACACCACACAACAGACAATAGGATGATACAGGGAAAGTCAGACAAGAAGAAACTCATAAGCCTATTATTTTCTCCTCACTAGAAAACTAAACGAAACAATAATTAAACTCCATAGCCTAGCCTATACGTATTGCAAGATTAAAATAGGCATTTAATGGATACCGAGCCTACAACAGCTCTCCTAGAACCTTCTTGATCTCTTCCATCTCTCTAGCGACCTGGGATTCTAGCATATTATCTGAAGCCTGAGCACCACTAGTAGAATGAGCCTTTTCATTACGCCAAGCCATCTCTCTAGCATTCAATGGAACAAGTCGTTCTCGAAGCAGCCTGCGCGAAGAAAGCCAGAACTCGGCATTCTCTAGCATCGATGCAGCATCCCACTGAACTTCTGGAATGTCTCGAGAATTGTTTGCGCGTAGTCCAATGATGATACGCGTAATCAATGCCAAAGAGTGAGCCTCCATCACCGGTAACAGGGCTACATACATAACGCGGTCCTTCGATGCTGTGCGGCTCGCCCCTGGAGCCTCGAGACGCTCTACGCTGGCCTTAAGCAATGAGGGGAATTGGTTCAAGACGTAGCTGATTTCTGGAGCAACAGTTGGGCCCATAGCCATGAGAAGGTTTAGGAGTAGAGGAAGCATCGCCTTGGCCCAGATTGAGTAACACCGTTCTGAAGCGACATCCTCGGCAAATGGGGAGATTACGCCACGGCGCATGAAGTTAGTGATGTTAGCGGAGGTCAGATGGCTCACAACACCGTCACACGCCATTTGCTCGGCGATGCTTGTCATCTTTGATAACTCTAACAAAAAGAGCAGACTCAGTTCACCGTATACTGGGTCACCATTGACGGTTATCCGATCGGCCCATGAGAAGAGCGAGCATGCAACATGCATAACATCGTGGCCAGAAAGAATGTTGAGTATTTGCGACTGTTCAGCCTCGAGGCCGGGGATGCCCAGGCAGCCTTGCAGCACCGCGGTGATCAAAGCCAAGTCCTCGGGCGACGCGTTGGATTCCTGCTCGTGAATCTGTGTTACGACGGTGCGGAAGCCTTTGCCGACAACATGATCCAGAACCACCAGAATAGTTTGCGTGACGGAAACTTCTTGAGCCTTCTTACAGAGTTCACCACAAGAGCGTAGTACAATATACAGCGCTCTTAGCAGAGTACGGTAGAGGCCAACTGTTTCTTCGCTAAGAGGATCCTGTAAAGACTTGATTGAGTCTAGCAACAACGCCAGTAACTCGGGGGATTGAGCAGCCAAAGCTTCGGAGTTGGCAACTCTCTGAACCAAAGTTAATGCAAAGTTAGCGCGTGATTCTGTGATGCGGACGAAGATATTCTCCGTTCCTGTGTTGTTTAGGTTTGCTACCAGACACTGCTCAGCAACTTGAACCATATACTTTTCTAGTACAGGGCTCATGATGCAGCTGCTCAACTCCAAGAGAAGGATTTCCCATGAATGATACAGTGCAATCTGTGCATCTACCAGCGACAGATTCAGATTGGCAAGCTCCATTTCAGCACGGAATCCGTTGTTCTTTCGGCCATGCCAACTACGATCACAAGAGAGCATGTCGTTTGTGAGGTCGAGGTTGTAGTAGTAGAAACAGCCCAGGTCAGCACGCTGGATAGGAGTACGCTTGAATTGATCAAGTGTGCATCCATGGTACCGGTTAGAGAAATTCTTGGCGAAATTAGTGTGTAGAGACTTGTTGAAGCAAGAGACTGTGGCGCCATCTCTCAGATAATAGTCGAGATCTTTCATGAGCTTCTCGGCTAATGGGGTCGCCTGCTTCATGTGACGGAGATGGTATAGCTGCATGCTGAATGCCTCGGCGATATAAGCAGCCTTCCTCGCTTGATACGCAGCCTTAAGAGGGCCTTGACTCTTTACTGTGACAGAAGCTGTTTCTAGTGATCCCACATATGACGTCAAGCTATCAAGAGAAGACGGGTCTTTCATAATGGTGAATACGGTCCAAGGCCAGTAGTTCTGGGCAGCAGTTGTGAACTCCAACACACCAAGGATCTCGTAGTCGGGCATAGTGTTGATAGATGTCTTCAAGCGACTGAGAGCCTTGTTGAAAACGGAATCAGACTTGATATCAACGGCCTTGCTAATCTCCTTGGAGGCTTCTCGTGGAGTCTTTCCAGAAATCAAGCAATTTGACATCCATTGCTGTTTGTGTTTGATTACAGCCGTCAAAAACCTCCATGTGCTTGTGCTATCTTCGGGAAGTGTGAAGGGCCCAAAGTCCTTGAGCAAATCAATGAAAGACTTGGCTGATTGGGGGCCCATGAAACCTAATAGAGATGGTGGCTCCTCACTAGTCTCACCCGCAGAAGTAACCAGCGCCTCAAGCAACACAAGACAAGGGCTCTTGAAGGCAGGACTGACGGCACAAAGACGAGCGAGAAGGAAAGAACTTTTGAATAGGTATTTTTGTAGCACCTCGGAACTAGCGTTGAAGATGGACGCACAGCGAAGAAGCGCAGTGTGGAATGATAACACTTGATCGACTCTTGTCCGCATCTGTTCGAATTCCCTTGTGTAGAAGGTGGTAGCTGGGAATGTCATAGCTGAAGTCAAGGTATCGAGGAGAGGTTGCATCTTCAATGAACCAGCGTTGGGAGAGAGGAAGCTCTTGAGGATGTACTGGCCAGCGTCCTCTAGACAGGACGTCAAGCGATTGGCGTTTCCGATATCACCGATGCCGTAGGCACTAGTCAAAATCACATTCATGACTTCCATGACTGCCTCAATGAGCATAGAGGCGTTCATACCACTAGGGAACTTCCATGTAGGCGAAGTTTCCAGGACATCGATGGTTCCTTGGGCAATAGCAGACATCACACGGCTGAGGACCTTGTCCGCCGTTCCTAACCATACATCAGTGCTACCCTCTAAGCGAGTGATCAGCTTAGTGCCACACTTTCTGTACACGGAACTTCTAGTAACCAGTTGTATAGCTTCCCGGAATAGTCGCATGGTTGATAGCAAAAAGTCGAATTGACCAGAAGAGATGTCAAGATTGCCGGTCAATCTGCTCATCTTGCCTCCATCTGCCTGGTAGGGAAGCAGATTACATCTTGCTAGATAAGAAAGAACCCGGCTTGGATACACATTCATGGTCGCATGGAGGAATTCGACACAGGATGTGAGGACAGGTGGGATTTCATCACAGCTGAAGGCAGTGTCGTCTTGGAGATAGTGGTCCATTATGTCGCAAACAACACCGAGTATATCCCGGTCGCCTTCCATGGCAGTACTGATTTCCTCGCAAATCTGGGCAACGTTGTACGCAGCAGCTTGTGGAAGGTCCTTGGAAGAATCTTTCTTGGCCTCTGCCCGTAATAGGTAAGCCATGAGGGAGATTGTCTCGGCCACCTCCTCCTCGTCCATTGGGCCAAGTAGCAACTCAAAGCCAACTCTGCAGTAGTTAATCTGAAGTCTTCTTCCCATCAGTTGCAGCGCAGAGTGAGGGTAGTCGACAAATGCCAGTCTGCCAGTATCTAATATGAAACGCCCACTTGTTCCAGCGGGGATAACAAAGCCAACGCCGGCATTGCCGTAGCGTGACCGAGTTGCTGCGCCAATGATGGCTATCTCATTGTGGAGAATAAAGGAGTTTGTGTTTTCGTCTTCAAATGTCAACTCATAGTCTTGATAACTATCTGGGAACACAAACGTCACTCTCGGTGTATTCTTCAACATATCGAGGACCTTTGAGGTACCACTATTCTCCTCGGTGCTAGGGGTTGATCTGACCAGAGCCTTGCAGAACCGTAGGAATGGGATTGCCTCGACTGGATAACGATTAATAGCCTCCTGGAAGAAACACTCCAAAGCCATGGTGTCTTCTAGAATAAGGTCTGCGGGATCGAACTTTTCTGGTGGTGATATATCAGAACTCTGGAGCCAATAAGAGTCACCGGCAGACAAGATAGATATCATGGCCTCCACATTGTCGCTCTGGTACTGTATCAAAGGGAATGTGAAAGTGACAAAATCTCGGAATGTAGAGCGAATGCGGAAGCCTTGTAGGGGTGGGAAGGCGGCATTGGGTCTTATGCCCGCCACTTCGCTCATGTTTTGGATGACATTGAAGGCCACGCCATTTTGGGTAGACAATTGTCCAAGATGTTCAATGACTTGAACATCCTTTTCAAGGCCTGCGGTCATAAGGAAGCTATCATAAGAGGTAGTCTCTAAGGAAACGATACTACCAATGGACGATCGTCTACCGGATGGCCTACTGTAGGGGTCGTGTTCAAGTGCCTCGGCAGATCTCTGTTGCTGGATCGTATCACGCTTATCATTGCGCTCAGCGTATGACAGATGCATGCGATGTAAAAGGATACTCCATACGAATATTTCGGGTGTGAGATTCGCAGCGCCTCCCTCGGCTGCAGCTAACAAAGAAGTGTGTATTTGCTCAAGGGTCTCCGGTGATGTAAAATACGGCACTTCGTCATTCTTGATATCTTCATCGTGGTTTAAGAGTTTAATGGTCCGGTGGGGGTTCAAGAGGTGTAATGAAGTGGCGCATACTAGAGTGGTGATCGGGCCATATAGACTAGGCACGGGGAAGGACTCTTCCTATATATATATAGAGTTAGCATAGACACAGATTAGTTGAAGAATGGTTTCACGTACTGGTATCTCAAGGAATGAGCCCTTGGCCATCAGGGCAAACCAGTGGGTTACAATAGTCGGTGTAATGAGAATACCGTCCATCTGCATGTCGATGTACTGTAGCGACTGGTAGATTATGGACATAGAGTGTGTCATCTCTGTGAATAACATGGACTGGTAATCGTCTGCAACCTCTTCTGTGTTGAGTATAGGATCATCGGTAAGAGATGTGATCGGGTTTGCAGCGTTGTCCATAGCTACTGACAGAACGTCTAGAAACTGTTCGCAGATTCCCTCGGACAGTGCCTTGGCAGTGGTTGGAGAATCACGCTTTGGTGTAAAAGCAACGACGTCCGGTTGCTCAGGAGCATCCCAGTAGGGAAGTATGCCGTAGAGGAGGTTTGTGTGCATGTAGTCGAGGGTCATATGATAGCTTCGTCGCTCGGAAAGGTATGTCTGGAATATGCGTTGACGGCGGGTCTCTTCTTTCTCGAATATCGCAACCAGGTCATCGGCATCGATCGATTCCTGGGCCCGCATAGTCACAGCTAACGTGGTCGATAGGGTATCGGCACCACCACTGGCCTCCTGCAAGTTCATGACTTCCTGGGCAGACAATGGGCCAGTCAGACGGCTTTCTGCGCGGGCCTGCCACTCGACTACTACTACTCTCAGCGCCGACACCATGTTGATTCGGGCGTTGGAACTGAGCCATGTTGAGTCGTTTTTGATCT
The DNA here is from genome assembly GCA_004009845.1 of Davidsoniella eucalypti. Classification (NCBI taxonomy): domain Eukaryota; kingdom Fungi; phylum Ascomycota; class Sordariomycetes; order Microascales; family Ceratocystidaceae; genus Davidsoniella; species Davidsoniella eucalypti. The sequence continues at coordinate 61,809 of RMBW01000075.1, read as the reverse complement.
GGTCCAGGTTGAATTTCGAGTTGGTGCCAGAGGTGATGTTAATGGCTGCGGTGCGGGACTGGAAATCGGATCGCGTTGCGTCATTGGCCGGGCCAAAGGCTGCTGAGGGCTCTTTCATGCACTTTATCACGAAGTCGTCGGTGACAAAGGCCTTGAAGGCTGTGGTTTTCTGGACTGATGCGGTGACGTCGGACAGGGCAGCCGCCATCATCTTCCAGGAGCTAGAGGTACAATGAGGGCCGTAGTCAGTAACTGAAGCAACGTAGCCAATGAAGACACAACTCATCATTCTAACAAGCGCAAGCTTCCTCTATCGCGATGAGCCTGCACTTACATTATCTTAGACTCTATCCGCAGGCACTCGGCCAGGGGCGGGAAGTAAACATTTTTCGATTCTCTAGCCATGGTAGCTACAGCTGTACGGTTTGCTACAGATGCCTCAGCGCATCACTTTGTGGAGGTGTTGTCGTTGAATGGCCCAAAACACTGTTGGTTTAGTTGGTGATGTTTTGCTGGCTGCCGTTTTGTTTGCAAGGTCGTTTTTCTTGTATTTCCACCTTTATTTTAGCGACGCGCGAAGCTTACCATGAAATCTGCGTTAAGGGATGCTTCCAGGGTGACGAAAGTGGACCCTAGCTTTTACTCTACTATGGTTAGGGTTCATCGGTAGGGTCTGTGCTTGCACAACCCTGCTATGCTTGTAACCCTTGTGTCCTCAATTTACAATTGAATGTCAAAGTAGATAGATAAATCTATCGTGGTGGAATAAGACAATAATGAAGATTACCGTCAAACTGTTTACCTGTAAATGAATTTTTAGAGAACCCATGATAATAGCTTAGTTACACTACAGGTGACTACATATAGTAGCATGCAGGTTCTCTTTGACTTGTTTCTTGTACTATAACGGTTACTCATCTTTTGTCGGGTGCCGTCAAACACGACGAGGTCCGTACGAGCTTTGTAACCGAAGCATACCCAGAACATCTGGCGAACTCCACCTTGTATCTTATACTCGGAAACATCTCCTTGCTCCAGATGCTCTTATAAGCACTAGCTTCAGAGATCGGTGTATTTAACACAGGATAATTGACCGCCACGTGAAGTTCACTTGTTGTATGTTGTTCTACAAGCCACAATGTTCGATACGCATTGCCACCTACCCATTTTTTCTTGCAACTTTCTGGGAAGGATATTAATACACTTGAACCATCATAATCTAACTGTATATATACTTATGTTGACGTTTCTTTAATGCAGCTGCGGTAGCTAATGGGCTGCCCAACCAGTAGCCGAGTCTAACTATGATTGCGAACTATGATGTCACTGTAATATCATTGTCAAGATTTAGGACACGGTTATGATCCACACGAGGGGGCCACTCAGAGCCCCGAGGTGACGACGTCTTCTTTCTTGCTTGCCACATATTGGTCTATAAAAGACGCACATATATCTGGGAGCCTAGCTGACAAAAGGTCTTTTTTGAGCCCTACATGCATAGAGACATGACTCTGTCAAATACCTACGTATGTATACTGTGTTTTGTACTTGATGGGGCACTTGACGGAAAAAAATCAAGGATCTCTATTAGAAAATCCGGCGCATACAGTCTTCAAGTAGGCACAGCCACAAGACTACATCACTATACGTATAATGCTTTGTTCAAGATGCTATGATATATCCTTCCCGCCTGCGTATGCATGGCTTTTGCCGAGAACCATGTGCCCTATTAGTTTTGGTTTACCTGTAGTCTTGAATATGACCCCTGCTGTCAAAAATGCGGCGACTTTTGTGTGTTAGCAGCGCTCCCCGAACCAATTGATAGGAACTTGACGTTATTGATACATCAACATACGTATACGCCAATAGCTCCTAGATTGAGAATATATCCGGAACATTTTCTACTAGTGGAGTATTGAAATTGGGCTTTAGAGTCAACCCTGGCTATATTAAACGAACTCCGAACCCTTCATGATCTACTTACTAAATATCAAAATCACACTGTATATTGTGTCAACTGTAATACTATATATTGTACTATTGAAGGTATTGATTAACGACCGTGGATATTGATTGATTCAACTAAAGATGTGCATATATGTACACGATGTAATTGAGGTTCATCGGAACAATATGTAGTTGTCTAAATTATATGGTATCACCGGTAGATTTGAATACCAATCCGAGAGCCTATTTTGCGACTAAGACGGCTTCTATATGTACAGCTAGGTATATCACTATATCGCTATATCGTTATTATTGGTACCTGGACCAGTCTGGCTGTACATGGGGCATTGAAACGAGATAAATGTACGAGAGAGGGGCATCAGATGGCATTGTGTATATGTATCATATTTCGCCCAACTTGGCAGATTCAGTATCCATCTACAAACGGCTTGATCACGTGCCGGGCACAATTTGGGGTTAACTCGTTCAAGGAGACGCTGTGTAGCGGGCGCTAGAGAAGGAGTCGATAATTAAATACTATGCCAGACTGTATTTTTTTTGATACTCAAAATAGAAACTTAACTCAAAGAGACGTAGTGATGCTGCAAGGACCCTATCGAGCGGCTGGATTGGCTGGTAACATCGTGTCTTTTCTAGGTGCATACTGTAGTCGGAGCCACGGATTAGGGAGGCGATCTGAAGGGCTTTACATGATTTTGATCGTAGGGACAGTATCTGTTTACCACGACCTCCTTTTTTCTTTCTCATGGCGGCTGCTTCATTGGGTTTTGTCGCATTGAGATTCCGAGTCTAGTATGATACTTTTGGTATGCATAGTGAATACATGTGTCTACGTTGAATCGACATACAATATGGCGGGGAGAGTAGGATAACATAGATATTAAAATAGTGGGTTAGACGAGTACCAGAACTATACAGCTACAAGTGATATGCTAAGAGTCGCATAGATGTACTACTGCTCACCATGTTGCTGGGAATGAAGCTAAGAGACTAGTAGCATTTTGAAGACTAATTTAGTAGCGAGTATGTAGCTGTTTATACTACGTACATGCCGACTGTTAGTTGTATAAAGCTTAAGTGCCCTGACTGTAGGAAGTAACTAATAAAGCATCATAGTGCGTATCTGTATGCTTGGCTGTGAAAGGGAAAGGGACGTGCTCAAAATAAAGAAATAAATATAGCAAGGGAGGAAAGCCAGATCTATGGATTATTAGGTCTTACTTTTGATCCTACAAGATGTGAAATCGAAAGATGACATTATCACGTATAATTGTTTGCATGAATCTAGTATTTCGGGGATTTTTGGTATAACCGTAACAATACCAAAGTTCTTTGTAGGCTACGACTATCGCAGGCATCCGTTTTCCGCATGTATATTTAGTAATGGAAGCCTTGGAAGCCGTGGGTTACCGTTATTTTGGGATAGACTTACGGGCTTAGCAGCTAGGTGCTTCCGAGACAACTTACACAGAAACTTGCTGGCGCTCTAATCCCTTGGGGCTATTGTACTGAGCGATGGCTGGACTAAGTCTAAGTTAGTGTAGCTTTAAGAGAACAACCGGTGCTGGCCTAGGCATAGGTTATCACTAGAAACTATGTTAGTCTGCTCCTGCCAGCCCTTTTAGTTCCTGGTAAGCTAGCACGTATCGACCTAGTGGTGGTTTATAGTGAATACTTCCTGGCGATGGCCTAGAAGGGGCTGAACTCGAGCGATCTGGATACATGTGGTGAAGGTTTTGTCTGGGGTAAATAATGTTAGGCCATATCGGCGACAAGAAGACATAATAGATATGAAAGGAAGCAAATGGATGATACATATATATACAACTAAGACTGTACTTTTGAGGTCTACATATAATGCGATCTGCGCTGCCTCGATCTTGCGATCACATGGGGCCCTCCATGAACGGATAGTGGATGAGTGAAGAGAAAGCCGTCCCAGAGTTTAGGCTTGCTATCGAGATAAAGGAATGGGCGAGAACGCAGCGTTTCATGCGGATGTTGACCCCCCAGACATGGAGAAAAAGATGATTGTTTGGGGGCTCTTGTAGATGAGGCTGCTTCTAAGCATACTGATACATGAATTCTGTGGGCTTAATTTAGGGAGATGAACGGAAATCAAGAGCATGTAATGTGTAAGAAACACCACGGCTATCTAGAGATGAAGGCGGCCTTTCCTTGCATCAATACATAGCTTCTATTACAGTATCTTGTCTATTAGGGCCGACCGTCGAATCGGCGCCAAGATTCGGCTGCTGCCTTTCGTTCCTTCGTTGTTTATTTCTGTAAGTACATACGACTGACTACGACACTGTATGGCGATTATTGCTTGTAGGGGAGGCTAGGCGCCAGTTCAACCTTTTGATCGAGATGAGAGATAATGTAGGCTGGTTAGTAGATGGAAGCACCAAGAAAAATGATAATAGTGGAAGAAAGTGAAGCCACTAAGCCGAAATTCTGACGAACACACTGAACCAAGAGACACAAGAGAGAAAAATTGTGATAGGAAGGAAAATCAAACCTGTGGGCTTCACATTCATGGTTCCTGGTTCAAATGCACAAAGAAAGAAGCTCGGACCCCAAATCTTGTGGCCATAACTTCAGTGCGTCTACTTGCTGGTGCTAATATGCTATAGGACAGCATAGTAGAATGACAGGCCTGGTCTAGCCTGGGCAGTATAGGCCCTGTTTTGCTTCGTCTAGTCCTAGTACGTAATGCTACCACAGTGATGTATTACTACTGTTACTACTACATGTACTAATTCTTCTACAACCAACTAGTGCTTGGCTTGTTTGGTTGCTGGATATCCTCAAACAAAAAAGCAAAACCGCCCCATAAAGCTGCCACAAAAAGCTGGCAGACACCACTTCGTTTCGCTTCTCTTTCTTCGATGCTGCTGCTACAAGTGACACCAATACTAGCATTAAACACCATTGATACCAACACTATCGATACCACCTCTTCTGCACCTCTTCTGCACCTCCAAGTGTAGCTGTTCCAGGCCTATTATTTTCGCACTCAATCATACATACATAGTTACTTACTTCTTCTCCGTCCCGGCCTCTACAACTCGATGAGCAAGCAAAACGAACGAACGAACGCCCATCCAAGCTCGCCAAAACTGTCCAGCCAGCCCTGATTGATTGACTGACTGACTTCGCCTTCCGATTCGCTCTGATCGCCTGTTTGTTCTTCCACTATTCCACTCACTGGCTACAGATATACAGACCATCCATCGCCTCACTTGCCGTCGCTGCCAACTTCTTTCTTCCCCGACTGTTCTGTTCCCCTCGATAACCACCATATTGCCATTCAATAACCTCTGCCGCCACAAACCTCTGCCCAACCTGGACCCAGCCCGACCAGCCAGCTACGTTCCGTACCGCCGTCAATATTCCCGAGACGCCTAATTTTATCGCTTCAATTATCGCTATCTCTTTCAGCGACCATTCTGCTCCTGGCAAGCCCGTACCGTCGAGACTAGAGCCGTCGGCCTCGCCAGACTCCCTCCGCAGCTTGCCACGGCCACGATCTTCAAAGAACCCCCGGCCGACCTCCGCTATACTGCCCTGAATACGTGCTGGCGATATCTTGCTGTGGCGATGACGTCCGGCTCTTTTCTTCCCCACGAGGGAAGCCCTATGAACCACCCAGGTTCTCCCCCCACCAAGCGCGACCTAAAATCGTGGTGGAAGAGTTTCAAACTCCCGACTAAACACCAGGAAGCAGAGCATGGTAAATACCCCTCCCCCCCGCCTCCCCCGTGTCTCTCTCGCATGCTTCCCTCTATTCGAGTTGTTCAATTCAATGCGCCAAAGATGCCGGCTGAGCGCAAGCTATGTCCAGGGCAAATCTTCAAATTCCATACAGCTTCGTTTTGCATAGAGCACATTGCTCGCCTCTCATTTTCTTCGGGCGTCTCGACGATTCTCTGGCAATGTGCATACGATGTTTCCGACGGTCTTCCCCATCTCCACGATGACCGTTTATCATAGTAGCCACAGCCAACTTTGGCGTTGATGTTATATGCTAGCTTGCTCGACCTCACGTGGCCCAAGCTGCTCTTTGCTGTCTGATACATGAACAAACTAACATTCTTCCCAACTCTGCATGCACTATGGACATAAAACCGAGTTGCTAACCCTCCCTTCATAGTAATATCAACGCGCCCCACGGGAATCTTTGGAGTACCTCTCCGCCTATCAATCCAATATGCGAACGTTGCCATCTCGCTTGTCGACGAAGATAACAACAGTTATATCTACGGCTATGTGCCAATAGTAGTCGCTAAATGCGGCGTTTTTCTGAAAGAAAGAGGTAAGCTGCGACTGGGAAATTATTGCTCGGGCAGAGACTAATCTTGACTGCTGTAAATAGCCACTGGAGTTGAGGGTATCTTTCGGTTAAGTGGCTCTGAGAAACGCATCAAAGAACTCAAGACCATTTTCGACTCACCCGACCGCTACGGAAAGGGCCTTGTCTGGGAAGGATACACAGTTCACGATGCTGCCAACGTATTGCGTCGCTACCTTAACGATCTGCCCGAGCCCGTGGTGCCATTGGATCTCTATGAAAAGTTCCGTCAGCCATTGAAGGGAGTTGTTATGCGTGCCCCAGATCACAGCGAAGGCAGCCATTTGCTGCAAAACGTCAACACAGACCTTGTCATCGAACGCTATCAGACTCTCATTACCCAGCTACCGCCATTGAACCGCCAGTTGCTGCTGTATCTGTTGGATCTTTTGGCCGTATTCGCTGCCAAGGCTGATGAAAACCGCATGAATTCCCAAAACCTGGCAGCCATTTTCCAGCCTGGCATGCTTTCGCACCCTAGTCATGACATGCTCCCCGAAGAATATCGCCTTAATCAATCGGTTATCATCTTTTTGATCGAAAATCAAGATCATTTCCTCCTTGGAATGCAGGGAACCGAGGCCGATGAGCAAACAAAGCAGGATATGCAGCAAGGACGACCCAATCGCATAGAAATTGTTGGCGTCCCTGGTGTCGTGATCGCTAATTCTAGCCTTGTTCGTTCCGGCTCCAACGCTAGCGCCGGCGCCGAGAGTGTCCGTAGAGATGGAAAACTGAGACGCAACCGCTCGGTCTCATCCCGACATTCTCGCCAAGACAGCGGAGCTATGACACCAAGAACGCCTTCAATCGTATCTACTCCAACGAGTGGCGGAGGTCTTGGGCGCAGTAATACTCTCCCATCAAAGAAGTCACCTGCGCTTGCCAGTGGTCGATTTCAGCGCGATTCTCCTCGTGATACTGCAAGCAGTCTTGGTGTTATTTCTGATGATGTTGCATATACCGACGAGCCCCCAGCTACGCCATCTCGTGCCGCCACTTTGCGAGTCAAGTCTACAGGACTGGCCCTTGGAAGCTATTCAGACGCCACAAACGACAGCCTGTCAAGTCTGCAGACTCCCATAGCTGAACATGGCGATTGTAGCCAAGATCGACTTTTAGAACCGACGACCCCGTCAACACAGAAATCGCCTACTTTCGGTATCGATAGCCCTGAAAAGCGCCAGCTCAATAAGCTGCGCAAAAAGCGCATACCAGGTAGTGTGAACGATAGTGCGCACAGCTCCACTACGTCTTTGCCACACTCTACCAGCGCATCGCCGATGTACGAGATTGCCAACCCCATGGACACTGCTGAACACTGTTCTCCCTCTCATTCTACCGCTACCCAATCTCAATCCCCTGTTGAACAAGCTGTAGCTGATAGTTCATCCAACCCGGTGCCACGGGCTAGTCAAGCCACCTCGGGGGTCAATGTGCAAGCGCAACTTGAAACTCACACTCATATAAAACAGCAACCATCTCAGCCACAGCTGAAGTTGCAGCTGCCCCATTCTCCTTCGTCCCTAGCCCAGTCTGAGAATAGTAATGGCGTGGGCCACTTGAAAACTAAAAAATCACCGCCCACGTCATTACATTCGTCTTTCAACGAAGGATCTGATATCGATCATATCGATGAAATGTCACAACACTCTACGCTAAATACTGCTTCAGTTGGCTCGACCGAGCCCGACAAGGAGAAGAAGCGTCGTTGGAGACTATCTCGGCCTCGTAAAGAGGATATGCCAGGTATCATTGCACCCCTGACCTCCCCCCGTGCAGCTCTGGGACTCAACAGCAATGCTGATGTTAGCACTACTTCGATTGGAAGTGGTTTAACGCGAGGCCAAAAGAGTATCACCAATGAATCATTTGAGTCAAATAGCCCCTATGATGTAGCATCAGGTGGCGAAGACCGTGGCTTGGGATGGATCAAAAACAAATACCGCGAGGCCAAAGAAATTGTTGATCAGAAGATTGCTGACCAAAGACGGGCAAAGTCCCCTCCTCCCACTGAGACGCACTTTAGCATAAACGCTGGCGTTACTGTCGGCTCGGCGTCACGTGGCCGTAGTTTCGAAATGCCGCGCCCTGATCACAACGGTTTACATAAACATCGTGAGCACTCGGCTGCATCTCAACCACTCGATCTTAAAGTCAATCAGGTAGTAAAGCCCGAAGTCGACGACGACACGACGAAGCCAGCCGCACCGGCAAGACCGTCACAGGAGGGGAGGAAGCCAGTTCCACCACCTCGAGGATCACACGAAGACCATAGGGTGCCGATTGGGCCCAGGAAACCCGTGGCAGGCTCTGGAAGCATTGGAACTTCTACTCCAGTTAGCCCCATCACGCCTGCCCCAACTTCTCCCTTGACTTCTGCTAGTCCTGATGTCAGTGTCGAGCCTACCACGACCTCAAGACCCACCATCATCCCTGTCCCACCGGAGTGCCCATCAGCACTGACCTCTCCAGTCATTCTTTCTATAGTTTCTACGGAAAATGACAAGGCTTCGCAGTTGGTACCAACGGCTTCTGTCAAAGATGCCGACTTGAGTATGACATTTGAGAAACAGTCCAAGTTAGATGTCGTAGCGGAGCAGGGACTCGAGCCGTCTATACCCGCATTAACGCCGATAACTGAAGCTTCACCAATGTCAGAAGAAAAGAAGTTGTAGGCCTATTTAGATGCCATAGTTTTTTACCCACCCTTATTTTGTCTTTAGCTTGGCGGAGGAATACCACATGCTTTTTTTTCCTATGTCTTTTTTCATGTTATGGACTATTTATATGAGATATAACGTCCGTGGCCCACACCGCGCCGTTCAAGATAACGTATTCAAACATCTGCTACCAGTATCCCGACTATGGTCCGACGGAATATTTCCTATCTTGTAAATGTGATCGATTGTTCAAGGTGTGGCACATCATATCATATCGTACCGTATCGTATCGTATCGTATAATTACTGCACGGATCCACGACATAGATCATCGAATCTAACTTAATCACCCATGATTGAAAGATTCATGAGATAGATGTTACTCATAATGGCAGAAACAAATCATGCGGCAGGAACAGTTTGCATTGCTAGCAAAAAACCCATCCTCTTCCGCAACCCAAAATCCTTAATATAGCATACAAGGCATTGAAACGCCAGGACCATCACAATATTATCCCAGCCATATTTTTAGCTACTAATTGTAATACAACAACCGCGAAATGCCCGGCGTGGCACGAGCTTTCTTTCTTTTTTTCTTTTTTCTTTTTTCTTTTGCGAGCCTACATGTCAACCAATGAATAGGTTTGAATTTTTCCCTATCACGCCCAGAGTCCATATTTCCGGAACTGTTGCGAGATACCGCTACTTGGACTAACAATGTACTCGTGCCGCGATTGTGGGGCGTGGCATGAGTACATACGATAGATAGGATGCTTGATATGCTACTGCCTATTGACAAAATAGGAAGCAAGGCCTTCTCCGGACTGAAGACGACGCACGCACCAACCTGGGACTGTTTTAGGCGTCATAACACGAACGCCTTTGTCTAGCATGGATGAAGTCGTGGTCCGAGTTCAAGCGGGCATCGGGCAATACAATTATGGCATCGAACATGATAGATGTTTACGACGGCGAGTTTTCCGGACAGGGATCAAGGCATTTAAAGACCTGTCAGGTCTCCCGTTCTGCAAGACGGAAAAAGAGAAAGCTCTTCATCCCATTGTCTTTCGACCGCGGTCCAGTCTCTTGTCCATTCGATCAGCGATATGAAGTTTCAGGGTCTCTCTTTCGCCGTTCTCGGCGCCATGATGCCGGCAGTCTGTGTCTCCGCCACCAAAAACGCAAACCCAGCCGGGCAAGTGGAAATGGCTGCTCTCAACGTTCCCGTCCCCGGTGCCTTCATTGTGGAGCTTGAACCCAACTTCCAATCTTCTGAGCTGATCAGAAATCTTGCTACCGATGGCATCGAAGCCACGGAACGCATGGACCTGACCCACGACGCCTTCAACGCCGTCTCAGTGCAACTCAAGGATACTTTCGACGACATCGGACTCACCCTGAACGAACTTGGCTCGAAAGACGGCGTTGTCAATGTATGGCCCGTTCGCGGTATACAGATGGAAATGCCGGAACTCGAACGTGACCCCTCGACTGGCACTCTACGTTGGGCAGATTCTGTCAAGAGGGCTCGCATGGCCAAGCGCACTGAGTATGCTGATGCGATGAAGAGTGTTCAGGCGGACAAGATGCTAGCAGCAGGCTACACAGGCGAGGATGTCCATGTGGCCGTTGTCGACTCCGGCATCGACTACACTCACCCTGATCTAGGTGGCTGCTTTGGCGAAGGCTGTATCGTGACAACTGGCTGGGATTTCGTCGGTAATGAGTTTGTGCAGGGTGCTAAGCCTGTTCCTGACGATGATCCCAAAGAGAGTTGCTTCGGCCACGGCACTCACGTTGCTGGAATCATTGCTGCTCAGGAGAATGATCTCGGCTTCTCTGGCGTCGCTCCCGGCGTCACGCTGGGTGCGTATCGCGTCACTGGCTGTGCTGGTTATACTACTAACGAGATCTTGATCTCTGCCTTCTACAGGGCCTTCCAGGATGGTGCTGATGTCATTACTTGCTCTATCGGCTTCGACTCCAGCTGGGCGACTGATCCATTCGCCATCAGCGCCGCTAGAATCACTGCTCAGGGTGTCCCTGTCGTTGTTTCTATCGGCAACGAAGGCCCCGAGGGTCCTTGGACTGCCTCTTCTCCGGCTTCCGGAAAGAGGATCGCTGCCGTCGGCTCTATCGATAGCCAGGTCAGTCCTCTTCTTGTAGACATCGCCTCTTTCACCATCGACGATAAGACCTACTACGACCTCGCCTGGAAGAACGGTATCCCTGGTATCAACCCGGCCACTATCGCCGCTGCCTACCTCTCCACCAACCTGAATGCCAACGATGTTGCCTGCTACCCTCTTTCTGAGGGCATCGATTTTTCTGGCAGAATCGTGATTGTACGCATGACCACCAAGGAGGGTTGCAACATCGACACCCAGATCAAGAACATCGCTGCCCGCGGTGGTGAAAACATCCTGTTTTACCACCCCGAGCAACTGTAAGTTTCCTATTCCTTTTCGCCAGCATCATCTCAAGGGCCACTTACTAACGTAATCGATAATACAGGCTTCCTCAGGTCGAGACTGATATCTCTTACATTGATGGTGTCGGCACTATCAACCGCTTCCAGGCCGAGCAGATCATCGGCATCATGATGAGCGGCACTACTGTCAGGATTGAGCTGCCCACGGATGACGAGGCTGGCAAGAGTCTCTACCAGTTTCCCAACCCCGACGGCGGTTACATCAACGCCTTTAGCTCGTGGGGTCCTACCTGGGAGGTTCAGCTCAAGCCCCAGTTCATGGGTATTGGTGGCCAAGTTCTCTCGACTTTTCCCACCAACATGGGCTCGTACAATATTCTTTCCGGCACTTCCATGGCTACTCCAATGGTTGCCGGCCTGTATGCTCTTGCCGTACAGAAGCTTGGCACTAACGACCCTTCTATTCTGCTCGAACGGTTCAGCTCTACTGCCAAGCCCCAGAAGTTCTGGTCTCCCAAGCTCGGATCTGTAGACAAGTTCGCCCCTACTGCCCAGCAGGGTGCTGGTCTTGTGCAGGTTTGGGATGCTACCGAGATCAAGACTTCTCTAAACACCGATAGTTTGACTTTTGGTGACGATGACACCTTCAAGAATGATCGCACTTTTGTTGTCACGAACAATGGAGACACGTCTGCCGAGTACTTCGTAAGCCACCAGTCTTCTCTCACTGTCGAGTCTCTGAGCTCCAACACTGCAGACAATGTTACTCGGTACAGATTCCCCGATCATGTTGTGGAAGAGGGTGCCCAAGTGACAGTCTGGCCTGAGAAGTTTCGTCTGCAGCCTGGCAATTTCGTTACGGTGATGGTTAGCGTGACCCCACCTGCCAATTCTGCCCAGATCGATCCTTCCCATCTTCCCGTGTACGGTGGATTCATCTTCATCGACAGCAGCGAGGGTCTCCAGCTCAACCTGCCCTACATTGGTGTTCGTGGTAGCTTGCGCAACACTAGAGCCATCTCTGGTGATCGCACGGGTGGTACTTACCTGACCTCTTCCCAGAGCAGCAACGAAATGCCCATGACCTCTGGTCAGAAGTTCAGCATTGTCCGTCCCGGCATTCCCTCCCACGGCCGTAACAACCCCAGGCTCATCTTCAACCCCGTCATCGGTATTCAGGAGCTGCGCATGGACTTTGTCCCCATCAACCCCGGCTCTTCGCTCAACACCACTCCTTTCTTCGGATGGGCTACTCTGGGCAGTCTTCCCGGCATGCCCAAGTACAAGGTGGCTCGTAACCCTCTCAGACTCGATATTCTCGGTCTCATGTCCGATGGTACTTGGGTCCCCGAAGGCGAGTACAAGATTCTGGTCAGTGCCTTGCGCATTGGCGGCGACAAGAACTCTCTTGATGACTGGGATGTCATTGAGACTGAGACTTTCCACATCTCTTATGATGATTGAAATTAAACTATGAGCTGACGGAGTTGTGTATGATTTGGGGGAGGGTTAGTCTTGGATTAGACTATTGGTTTACATTTGCATTTATTGGGTTATATCCATTCATTATATCATAGCATAGCATTGTTTTTTTTCAGTTAGTCGTGACGTTTAATATTCATTTTATATTGTTCCAATTTTTTGCTTCTTTTCTTCAACTTGTGTATTGACATTTTTCATTTTTTTCGTGCTTACTTACATACAAATTTAACCCTTATAACCGATCTTCATAGCTCTATAGCTCCATAAGATAAATGAATTAAAAAAAAAAAAAAACCCTTATGACCACTTACATTGTACATATTTAGTGTCTACTGTATGAACCTTGCTAGCTTACAAAGTAAGATGGTTATGAGTAGACTGATTATTCACAATAATCTGAGATTTTCATCCTAGAATTCATAGTGTTTTGTCATCAGTTTTGAAGGTCTGAAGTCTTAAGCGAGGTATTGTTGACAACACCTATCTAACCTTCCTAAAACTAGGGTTTGATGTTATACTAGGGTTATAATGACCATCATGTCTTGAATATCTGTTAAGAGTCTCGATGTATTAGTATTGTAGGTAACAAGACCCGGTTAAGCCAGAGGCAATTCTAGAACAGGTCTGTTACGACAGAGAATATATTTCATAATACTATAACAAGTTCATGACAGTAGCACTTAATGTCAGAGCTCGGGTGCGTGGGGAGGTAGATGAAACAGTGATTCTTAGAAGGACGCGTACGCTAACTCTTAGAGAGAAATTTACAACCATAGCAAAGGCTTGTAGAAACCAACGTGGAAACAACAAGATAGTTTCCTGATTTGCTACCATGTGATAGCCATCATAGTTCATGATATCGTGGTCCAAATTCTATACGGCATAGTTTTACTCCATCACGGAGAAGAACAAGGAATAGGGGAACTTTAAAGTTTCAAGCAGGGCTATCTGGATAGGCCACGGTAGGATTGTGAAGCTATTCTATTGGTAGTCTAGACTTGTCTTCGAAAAGCTTGTTTCGATCGAGCCAAACCTTGATCTCATCCGCAATCACATAGCCCATGAGTTGCCGCGGCTATTTCTTTTCATGTTTGAGACTCAGTGGCTTGGACGTTCCGTCTAGTCTTGAATAAAGCAAGATAGGAGTTTGCTACTGAATTATAAGGTTAATACTATCGATTTCATGGATACATGAACTCTCGGCGAATTAGGCAGTCTTTTTTGCTAGCTACCCTTGATCACACATTTATAATCTTGACTGAAGAAGATGTGTAGAACTGCAGTGTACTGATATAGAGTTACAAGTAGCGATCAAGACAAGCCAAGAAGGCAGGCAATATTAAAGAAACCGTCGGTTATAAGTGCCTTTTTCTTGGCAAGAACTATCATGCTGTTTGCCTGTCTGAAATAAATCATAGCCTAAGTCGCATTAGTGTTGTTTGAGTTGGGGAGGAGATGGATGCCGGGCCTTAAGGTATGACTGATATGTCTAGGAGGAGGAAATAAGCTTAGAAACAAATCTGGCTAGGAGCAAAGTTACTGATTCTATGGGTACATTTGCAGGGGATTAAGTACAGAGATACCGCTGCTAGTCTGCCAACTTAGTATTAGTAGAATCTACCTGATTTGAGAGTTCTTATACCAGAGACCGAAACACATTCTGCGACAAGACCTGTTAACAGACGTCGTCAGCTATCTGATGATTGAGTTACAGGGTGGTGCCAGCCAGCCAAAATACACAGCATCCACATAACGATGAATGCAATGGGTCTGTCTGCCGCCTTTTATGGCTATTGTACTATTCCAGGAAGCTAGGATGACAGCGATCCGTGGTCTACGAGTTCTTAGACGAGCTATTGCAATACAAGAAGACAACGATGGACGCCAAGTAAAAGATCTGCGCAATTCACTTTGATATTTGACTTCCTAAAGATCTTATATTTCCTGCCATATATTACTTGCCACTGTCATTTCTCTGCATATATGTCACTGCGGCTGGTCCATCCTTTATTACATAGCAACTAACGCAACGTTATAATTTCGTATTTTTATTTTTATTTTTTATATCTTCCAGAAACTGTTTGACTAAGCTACGCTTACTAAGAAACAACTATCACACTTCTTTCTATACCAAATAGCGTTATATAACACCAATACCCCGAAATGTCCAAGCTAGACACAATCCATAGCGAGGAGGAGCAATCCGGCGACAAGCAGCCTTTGATCCTCTCAACTACCGAAATCACAGTATCACCGACTCTGTCGAGAACGTCGACATGGGCTCCATCATCACCATCGGGGTTCGATTCCGAGGCAACAGTTTCCCTTCCAGCTAAATTTACTAGTCGGCATTGTGCTAGAGCCCGGCTTTGGAAGCTCATCGACTGCCTGCGTTGTATTCTCGATACAGCATTGCTAGTTGCTATACTAGTTCTGGTTCTTAGACATCCCGATGCGCCTACTAGTACGGTAGTTGGTGGTGATATCACTGGCTTCTCGCCGCGCTTCTCACAGAATCTGGTGCGGTTTAGCCGCGATTACAGATACGTCCCGGAAAGCCTTGATGGCTTCTTCACCAAGGCTGTTGGCCAAGCCTGGCTCGGCCTAGTCCCTAGTAAGTCTTGACCGCTTCGGGTGCATATATAGGCGTGGCGTTATGCTCGAGACACAGCGAGGAATGAGAACTAACATACCATCACAGAGGGCCTCGGCTTTGTCCGTGTGGACGAGCAGGATATCGACAAGTACCAAAACCTGCCATCTCCTCTTACCGAATACAACAACACCGTTTTTACTACCTCGATGACCCATCAAATCCACTGCCTTGTAGGTCCAGTCTCCACTGCGCCAGCACAGAGCATCTCGTAGCTAACAGTATACATAGCACTCAATCCTTGCGTCATACGCCCGCGTTAAAACCGGCCGCGAAGACAGCACCGAGGAAGACTGGCACATCATCCACTGCTTCGACTACCTGCGCCAATCGCTCATGTGCTCAGCTGACATGGCCTTGGAGGGCGCGCAAACCACCTTTCCCAAAGGCTTTGAAATGGGCAGTGATGGATTTGACTCTGTTCATGTGTGCAAGAACTATAAGCAGGTCAAATCGTTCCTCGAGGAACGCCGGACAGACGATAAAGTCTGGATCTAGGCATGACTGTTGTATTCCGATAACTTGTACTTGACAGGGAGGAGTATCACATAAACAGCGAGATCTGAGATATGGTTGGAACAAAAGCCAACATGCTGACCCAGCCAGCACTACTGTATATTATCAAACGTCACCGTTACACACACTTGCAAGAAAACTCACTATCTCATTCTGTTCGTTAGCGAGTAATGGTCAAGTTCTTTGTGAAGGAACAGACGTGAATAGTCAAGTAGAAAGAATCAGAGAGGAACACGAAAGATAGCAATGTTTTATGTGGATTAATTATGAATTAAACTAGAAAAGGAAGGGAAATTTTAAATGTTGCTGATAAAAACCACAATCTATCTTCTATCATGAAACTGCAGATAACGAAAACCAAAATAGTGCAACAAGACAGAAAGTAAACATTGACAAAGAATGAAGGACTTGGCTGCTAAAGCCATAGCCGAAAATAAAACCCGCAGAGATGGATGAATGAAAACAAGCAGACAGCATTATCGACGTGTCGTGATAGCCGAGAAAGGAAGAGATGACAAAGGAAATAATAGTATGTACAGAGATGAAAAAGAAAGAAAGAAAGAAAGAAAAAGAAAAAACGCCGGCCATGGTGGAAATCAAGCGGACTCCATAAGTCTTGACGGTAAGTCGGTGTGCGATCTTGGAATGACCAACATCAGTGCCGATCGGCCGTCAGTGTTGCTTTACTTGCTCTCGACATGCGCGGGGACTCTATGGCTAGAGTACTTCTCGCCAGTCCAGCCCTGCATAGTAGTGCCCTCCTCGATGACCTCGCCACCCATGATAAGAGTGTGCTCAAGAAGGCAGGTATCCTTCTGCATATGGGCACCGCTCAGAAGCCTGCTGCCGGCTCTCAGGACTGAGCGGTCACCGACCTCCAGTCTGTTCAGGTCGAACTTGCCGCGAGAGTTGATGTGGCCGACCAGACTGGCATCGTCAACGGTGACTCTGTCGCCCATAGTGACCAGGTCAGGCTCGGTGAAGTACAGCGAAGGAGTGCCACCGGCAAACAGAGCACAGTCCTTGCCGATCTCGGCGCCAAGAGCGCGGAAGTAGAGCACGATCCAGTGGGTACCGGTTAGAAGGCCTAGAACACCGTGGCCGTGGACACATGTGCGACGCAGACGCTCGGCAGCTAGGAAGATTTGCCAGCGCTGGCAGTAAGAGCTGCGATCCCAGTCGTAGTTGCCGGGCTTGCGGCGGCCCATGATGAGCCACTTGCTGGCAATGACGAAGCCGAGCACAACGACAGCTTCGACGGTGACGAAAACCATGGTCAGTGCGGACATGTAGCCCAGAAGGAAAGGCAACTGGAAGTGACCACCCCGGTTGCGCCATGTGTCGGTTTGGCCGTACATGTACTCGGCAATCTGGAGAGCGCCGACAGTGGGCAGGTTCCACAAGATCTTGGTGAGCAAGATGAAGGAAGTGCTGTAAAGAGCGCATAGCGAAGCAGGGACAACCCAGTACGGCGTCTTCTTCTCGTAGAAGGCACGGCCGAAAGGAGTGGTAGCCTTGGAGTTGGGGGCAAGAGCGTTGCTGATAGCGGCAGACTTGCTATCCATGTTTCTGCTGCCGTCACCGCCAATTCCCTTTTCCTCGTCGAAGTCGGTGGTGCTGTTGTGGTTGATTCTCTTCTCGTCGCCAAAGTCCTCGACGGAAACGGTAGCAGAGGTTTGCTGGCTGGTCTGGAACTGGCCGTCCATGGAAGATTTCCGAGAGTGGCCCTTCTTAGCGCCAGGCATCGAGAAAGCGGAACTATCGCCCTTCTTCGAGCCGGCAAAAGTGGCGCCATCAGCGTAGTATCCTTCACGGCGAGTCATCGCACCAGATCCCATCACAGTGCCGCGGCCAATGATAACGCCCGGCTGGAGGACAACACGATCAGCAATCATGGAGTTGCTGCCAATCTTGATGTAGTCGCTTCCAATGCCGTTCGACGTAACCAAGTGACTGCGGGAACCGAAGATGACGTCATCGCCAATCTCAACGAAGCAGTAGTTGGTGATGGAGGGACCGGTGCCAGGCCAGTAGACCCGGCTACCAACCTTGGCTCCCATCCTGCGCATGAAGAACGAGGTGACCTCGTAGTGCTGTCCAAATAGGGCGGTGAGTTCCAGCATCCTGCCCACGGGGAAGATGGCGCGGATGACCTCCATGCGCCACTTGTCTAGGTTGGAGCGGTTGTCTGACCGCGAAGGCTTGAGCTTACCGAACATCCGATCCAGAGCTACACGGACAAAGAAGGCGAACAGGAAGACAAGGAAGGGAGAGAAGACGACACGCAGAGTCATAGCGAGCATGTGGTAGGCGACTCTGTGGGGAGCGGCGAACCAGTGGACAATGGAGTATATGCGGTCCCAGCCAGGCTTAACATCGTTAGGAGTCGTGACCAGGCCGACCAGACCCGACAGCCACGGTGCGAGCGAGATCAGCCAGCTGACGAACTGCAGAGGGACGGTCAAGAACAGGGTCATGGCCCAGTGAGGCTTGGGGACCAGGGAAGACAGCATATCTCTGTTGCCCTCGCAAGCATCCTGCATTTCCCACGACGAAGAGTTGGGGCCGATGTGGGTGTTGTCGGGCAGGATGGCGCCAGGAGCAATGATGGAGGCAGTGCCGACCGAGCAATTGTTACCGATCTTGATCTTGCCCAGGTACATGGAGGTTTCGCGTTCAGCACCAAAGGGACGAACACGGCACTTCTCCAGGATGACATTGTCGCCAATCTCGATGAGATCAAACTCCTGAAGGCCGCACTGCTGGATGACGACATTCTTGCCAATCTTGGCTCCCATGAGGCGGTAGTACAGGCATCTGGTGTAGTCGTTGTAGCCGAAGACACCACGGCCACAGACGGCGATAGTCTTCTGAGCAAGCCACCATCGCGTGTGGTAGGACCCCCACATCGGGTACAGGCCCTCGCGGTAGCGGCCGATGAGAGCCCACTTGGTGATGATACCGAAGAAGGGCATTGTCACGTACATGACAGCCTGAGAGGCGCTGATGCAGAGAGTCAGGTTGAACAGACGACCAACCGTACTCTGGTTGGTGTCCCAGACCTCGGTACCGGAGAGAAAGTACAAGAAGATCGACCACTGCAAGGCGCGGCGAAGGGGGTATAGAATGCAGAGAGGAGCCAGCTGAGCAGCCAAGAGGAAGACGTTGGTCGATGAGTATGTGCGGCTCGGCTGGGGTAGAGGAGCGTTGGGGACATTCTCGAAGCTGCTCCCGTCGCTTAGCAAGTCATCGATCAGCTTGCCAAGATCATAAGCCGAAGCTCCCTCGTACAGAACAGTCGAGGCGATAGGGACCTTGAACTCCGAGCGAAGCCGGGACGCTAGCTGACCAACAAGCAGCGAGTCCACGCCCTGTTGGTAGAAGGGCTGCTTGGGGTTGATCTTGTCGGTGCTGCAGTCCATGACCTCAGCCATGATGGCAACGACCTGGCCCTGCGTGTTGGATCGCAGCTCGGCCTCTTTCTTCTCGCTGATGGCCTTGAGCATCTTGAACAGAGACTTCTCGTCGATGTATGAGGAGTCCTCGGTACGGGGTAGAGGGGAGTCGAGCGTGTGCATGTGATGCGGCACCATGTAGTTGTGCACGCGGCTCATCAGGCTGAAGCTCATGGTCGAGGAGAGGCGGGTCAGCGAAGGACGGGTAGCATCAAAGTATGTCTTCTCGGATGTGGTCGAGCCAGACGACGACGAGCCAGAGGGCTGTGGCCAGTACGGCGAAGTTGGTGACGCGGGAGCCAAGACTGTCTCGACGGCGCCCCGGTCAGGGTTGTAGCGCGAGTAGATATCGACGTGGTGAGCATCGGGGATGATGTCACGCATGGCCGCCTCGACGACTTCGAGGTCAACCTTGCATTGGCGGCCAACAATGTCAACAGACAGAGGAGTGTTGTCAGGCGGGCAGTCGCCCTCCCAGTGACGCTCCATGTAGGGCGTGCTGTCCGAGACCGTGGGCAGGTTCATACGCTGGGCAATTCTGATACGCATGATCTTGTTGTTGCTCTTGGGCAGGGCGCTCATGTACACGATCATGAAGGGCCACTTGGCGCTATGCAGCGACGAAGTCAGAGCACTTTGCAGAACCTTGAGATCGACACGGTGCTGGCCCGGCGGTGTCACAAGCACAACACCAACGACCTCCTGGAGGACGTCGTGGGGCATCGAGAAGGCCAGAGAGCCCTTGACACGGCCGTAGATGGGAGAGTCTGGGCTCTGGGCAGCAGAGGCGATGGCATCCTCGACCTCAAAGGGCGAGATGATTTCACCACCGCGGTTGATAACCTCCTTGCTACGGCCAGTGACGTACAGGTAACCGTCGGCGTCCATATGGCCCATATCGCCCGTGTCAAACCAGCCCTTGTCGTTGAAGGGCGAGCGGTCAACTGTTCCGTCGGCACAAAGGTAGCCTCCGAAGACAGGGTCGGCACGGACGCTGATGTACCCGTGCTCGCCGCTGGCAAGCCTGTTGCCGTTAGAGTCCAGAATGGCCAGCTCCGGGCCAGTGCTGATGCCCGACGTACCCTCGCGCTCCAGCTTGTAAGAGAGAGGAGGCGTGGAGATGGGCATGCACTCAGTCATACCATAGCTAGGCAGAATGGTGCACTTGAACTTGTTCTGCAGCTCGGCAGCCAGAGTGGGAAGCAGGCCGCCAGCGGCGTTGCAAATCAGGCGGAAGCGGCTCTTGGCCAGAGCCTCCTCGCTAGGCAGGGCCTTGACGATCAGGTCGTGCATGGTGGGCGAGGCGTAGTACCAGGTGGGCGACAGCCGGTCGACGACGGACCAGAAGAGGTCGGCGTCAAAGGCCGGGCAGCAGACGGACGAACCGCCGGCAAGCACCGGGGCAAAGATGTTACGCAGCAGACCACCAACGTGGAACAGCGGCATCATGTTGAGGCAGATGTCGGTCTTGGAGAGGCCCCAGCTGTCGATGACGAGCAGGGCGCCGTGGATCAGCATGTGCATGGTCAACGGCACACGCTTCTTGGTGCCGGAGGTGCCGCTCGTGAAGAGCATCAGCGAGATGTCCTCGCCCCTGCTGGGCGACCGCGAGCCGCCGTCCTGCGGGATCTCGATGCCGTCGGCGTTGGTGATGGTGAACTGGCCGCCGTTGCTGGTGTAGTCGAGATCGATGTAGTACACGGCAACGCCCTCGGCCGGAGCCCATTGCGACATGGCAAGCTTCTCGGCGACTTCGTGCGTGGTCAGGATGACCTTGGCCTGGGCCTGCCTCACGTCGGCAATGTACTGCTGGGTGCCGACGGCGATGTTGATGGGCGCGCAGATGTAGTTGCTCGACACGGCCATGGCCGACGCAGCCAGAATCGGGCCGTTCTGCACGGAGACGGCAACGATGTGGCGCTCCGTGCCCTCGTGGGGGACCGACAGTGTGAAGTTGGTGATGAAGCGGCGGAGGGCGGCGTGGCTAACGCTTGCCGACGCATCGGGCAAGTACAGCGCCGGCTTGTCGGAATCCTCAATCAGCTCTCCAAAGTTTTGGTAGCCGGCGTGCATGTTGGCAATCAGGGCCTTGTGAGAGCGTTTGACGGCGTCGTCCGCCTTTATGCCCACAATGCGGTCCTTTTCCTTTTCTGGCAGGCGAGTGAACAGCTTGCCGTAGGTACGCAGGACAGAGACGGCATGTGGGAGAGAAGCGGGAGGTGTGTTTGCCATGAGCTTGTGGAAGTCTGCGTAGGCGGTGACGGCCTGGGCGAGGTCGTAGCTGTCTGGAGCCAATGCAAGCATGGCTGCCTCGACTGCCACGGCACTGTCTTGTGCCGGGGATGTCATGATAGGGATGTGCAGTTGGGAAAGCAAAGAACGCAAAGACGAGGAGTGAGCTCTCGACCTAAGACCAGCAGTGGAAGAAGAGCAAATCAACGGCAGCGGGGTGGGCGTGGATTAGAGGTTATGGTATAAGCCAAGAGATGTCTGGCGGCAGAAGAAGTATTAGGTGGTGACGATATGAGATCGGTGGCAAGGTCTTGTCGAAACACAAGAAGACCTTTGGGTTCTGCAATGAAGCTGATGGCCAGAGCAAGACCGAAAGAGAATGGCTAGCGGGACCAAGCTTCTTATTATAGATGCTGAGGGTCCTGCGACTCGGGATGTTAGCATGGAGGTTCGCACTTCAGGTAGATCTGGATGGGACATGTCCAGTAGCGTTCGATGGAGCTGGGAAGTGCTCCTTCGGGGGGCTAACACGCAAAACGGAGCTAAACACTAACCTAACTAGACTCGGCGGTATGTATATTCTGTCAGCGGCGGTTTGTTATACCGCGACTACACAAGTGGCTTTTCTTGGCTGCAGGTGCTTGGACGGCTGCAGCTGGCTTTGGACGGTAGCGACGCCCGGGGTGTGCGGTTGATTTCGGATTGGTCGTAAGACAGAGCCTAGACTAGAGAGAGAGAGAGAGAGAGAGAGAGAGAAAGACTGGCACAGAGTAGCCTAAAACTTCAAAAGAATAAAGAGCGTAGCGTTCTCGGTCAAGGAAGAGAACGAGGTGGAGCTTGAGTGCCTTTTGGTCAGGTCAGAAGAACTGTGACGATGATGGCTCAGCTGAAGACTTTGCTTACTGTTGATGCTCCAAGATGAAGATATCAAGAGCCAATATATGGCAGAGATGTCCCAGCTTTATACCAAGTTGGCCGACTAACATCGAAGGGCCTTGCCCCCCCCCCCCTCTCTACCTTGCCTAGACTAACCTCATTCTCACTTTGGCTCGACTATGCCATGCCTCTCTACGTACTACAGCGGCACCGAGACAAAAAGGACAAAGAGCAGGCGATGCAACGCAAAACAAAAACAAAAAAAAGCATATTCTCCCTAGAGAGAGCGGGAGGACTCCTTGACGGCCTCGGCTCTGGCAACTATGGCACTGGTCGAGATATCAAAACTCTATTCTTGCTCATCTAGCTGGGGAAAGGGAAAGGGGAGGGGGGGGTGCAGACGTGTTGAGTCTGTCATAGTCCTGGCCAGTTGCGTGCCGGACCGAGCTCGATCAGGCAGGCTTGTTGGACGAAAACCAGCCTATCTTGCTCGGCCCATTCTCCTTCTTCCCTTTGGCCTCTGCCAACATATCCATGTGCCCTTTCTGGGCTTCGTGAAAAGGGAACTCTTCTGGCGCAAGAGAAGGCCTTGGCTGTTTGCTATGTCTGTTCTTGGGTGTTTGCTGCCTAGAATTTGGTGGTTCCATTTCACGGGACCACTTACACAAAATAAGCTATACAGATATGGATGCAAGGGTACAGGGGGTGTCGTTAATCTCTCTCTATGGTCTCGAAGTCTTCATCAAGTGTTTGTCACCACCAGATTTGAACTGCCAAATCCAGAAACCGACAGTCGAGATGCTAGGCTTCAACAAGGAACCGGAGAAGCGCCCGTTTCGAGTCCAGATTAGACATTGTCTAAGTCTGAGGTGAGGCTGGCCCAGCCGTTCCGATTCCTCAGTTCCCCTTCCGCTGCAGCTTCTCGGTTGTGCTGCTCTACTGCGTTCAAAGCCGTATCAACATCTTGTGTCATTCAGCACTGCAGACAGCCAGTCTCGGTCCGGCGTAGGCTCTCTCACACCTGGCTCCCTCTCTTGTTTTCCGTGCAGAGAGCAGAACGAGGTGCTGTGAGGAAACCAGCTGAGGTCGGTGGTGGCCATAAGTTTCTTACTATGTGGTTGGAGGGGCGTGCGCACAGAAAGAAAAGAAGTGAGGAGCTACGAAATCCTATTGCCAAGATAGGCTAGGCCACGGCTCAAGAAGAGAGAACAGGAATGACATTAAGTATTAGAGCTCTATTTCCGCCTTGATAAAAATGAATTAGATATAAGATGAATAAAAAGACCACTAACATGACAGGCCGCCGTACAGTCTCTCTACTCTGATTTGCTTCACGGCGGCAACGAGACCGTCATGTCAAGCAAGGCAGAAAACGAAGCAGAATCCACGCTCTGTTGCTCTCCGTTGTGTTCTAGATTCACTCGTTGAGCCGCTGCAAAGCTTAGGCTGTCGTAGTCTTCCATCAGCAAATACTCAGGCTGTATCAAAATCCAAGATGCCAAAAAGACCAAGCGTCCAATTCAGAGTCTTTTCCCTTTTTTGGATCTACAGATGTACACTGACGTTCCCTTGACCCTGTTTCTTAAAAATAAAAATAAAAGCTGTTTTTCATTCTTGTCAACGCTCTCTCAAGACCCTACTGGTATGGATAGATAACGACTGGCTGTGGCTACTGCCCAAATCCAAAAGCTCATTTCGTATTATCAAACACACCTGCTGCAACAGGACGGTGATCGACGCTGAAGATGCCGCATTTGTGCCGTAGACGGTCTTGTCGGCTGGCAAGTTGGCTATAGGGTTGGACTTCTGAGCTAGAATGATGAGCCGTAGAAGGCCTTGCCATCTCATAGGCTTCGATCCAATCTATGATCGGCACAAGACCAGATTCTACGACAAGGTTTTATCACAGCCACTGCTATCCAAGTGCTCGCTACTACTATCATAGACATGGCTTATCAAATAGACCAGTCTGCCATGTTTTCCTTCCTATTACGAATATTGGGAGCTGAGGCACTGCTGAATTTTAGGTTTGTGGTCCTTCCAGTATAGTGTCAGCGAGTTCCCCCTGATTTGTCCCGACGTTAGTCTTCATATGGAGAAAACCCGCAATGTGATGTGAAAATTGAGGAGTCTCAGCAGGCAGCACGAAGAGAAAAGAAAAAGACATGTGGTCCTAGCCATGTTAAGCCAATGTCTATAAAGACTAAGGCGCGACGCTACAGTGTCCAAGATACAGATAATTAGATAATACGGACCAAGAGATACGTCAACCAGTACGATGCAGGTCATCGGGCTCAGGTTCTGGCTATTGCTGCAAATACTAAGAGCCTGGTGGCGGCTCTAGCGTCTAGCGCCTCAAAAATGCTCTGCTGTGTTGCTTACTTGAGAAGCAGCTTTGACTTGTCGTCATCAGCATAGCCCGATTCAGCGGCTGCTTCTCTGCTTTCTACTGTTCAAGTCTGGCCATCGCATCTTCCTTGGTTTCCGCTTTCAACGAGTTGTCCGAAGTAGATAAATAGAAGATTGTTATTTTTTTTTTTTTTTTTTTTTCTGCCCTTGATCAACTTACATATATAGTCCTAGGTTCCCTTGTACACAAGATCCACCTCGCGGTATCTCGCCAAAAGATCTCTTGTACAGGGCCAAGAAATAGGGTTCAGGGTAGCAGAAAGTCAAGATTTAGACTCGCGTGTTGCCTTGGCTTGCCCATGGCGTCGTATCTGTATGTGGTGATACCCGGGATGGCTAACAACTTTGACCGAGTGACAAGCGAGCTTATTATCAAGTGCCGTTCTAAGCCCAGAAATGGAGAGCTTTCACGACGTAAAATTCATAAAGTCAATAGACTGGGACCAACAACTATCCGTGTTCGCCGGTCGCTTCGAGCCGTGATTCACGATATCTGGCTAATGGGATGTAACTTGAATTCTTCGTCAGGTATATACGTGTATGAGAGTCCCGCATATTAGGACGAAAGATAAGCCAGTCTCAGTACTATGGGAGATTATACTCCCAGATTTACAGTAGCCAGCAGATCATTTCCTGTTTGTCTTCAAGACATACATAGCAGCATCGTCAAATGCCTAGCGGATCAGTGTTTCTGTACCTGTGGCTGACTCTGTGTCTTTGTTTGCCACAGCCAAGACGGGAGGCGCAACCATAATGACCTCATCTGCATGACTGGAGTACTGAAGGGGGCCAAAAAGCATCCAGCAAGTAACTGCTTCCAGTCGAAATTAAACAGGCTGTTTGCAAACCCTAACAAGTAACTATAACGCGGTTCAACCCTTTCCGTATCGTTTGGCTTTGAGTTTTGCGGATTACTGACTACTGACATAGAATTAATAAAACAACTAGTATTGCCTACGATACTAAAGGGTCGAATATGCCATATGTTACATCATATAGACGCTACTACCTTCCGGATATAAACTATGGCGCTCACCAGGTACTTGGTTCTTCCCAGAATTCCGGATTCATACAAAGTGCAATTATGCACTATTTCATGCTCGCATTATGTAGTTGGATCCCTCTCCGTTCTTCTCGAACTACGGGCTGTCGCATAGAATTAGCGTCGTCTTCTCCCTTCCCATAGCGACCCTGAAGTTTGTGTTGTTTTGTTGATTTTCGCTTGCTAAGCCAGAGAGTAAAGAGAAGGAAAAAAGAAGGACCCCGAAGAGAAGGCACGGTAACAGAGGAGAGACAGGGAGACTCGGTTAGCCCAAGCCAAGTAAGAAATCTCAGCACCGAGAGAACAGAACAACAAACAAAGCCAAGCGAGAGACTGAGAAAGGATATAATAATCACAGTACCGTTAGGTTACATGACTTCACATCGAATCACGATCAAAAAAAGCCATGACGCTACAGGCAAAAGCTGCAAAATACATGTGTACGTACGTGTAATGCTTGTCTTTTCAAATGAGTCCAGTTTGCTCGTTGCCACTACAGCTTAAAATATTGCTCAGAAAAGGGAGGTAGCAAACACAGTACACACATGTATATGTGCCTGGCCATATAGCCCCGATTAGGCCAATGTAACGAAGAGTGGCTTTGCTCGGAACTTTTATTTGCTATGTCTATGCCTCACTGATAGATACATAGGTTAAGCAATGGCAGGCTGTCATAGGCTAGTTCTTGTTCGTTTTCTACATTTTTATCGTTTACAGAAGTTCCGTTGTCAAGTTGACAAGACAAAGCGGGGCTACTCTATCCGATTTGGTAGGTCGGGTTTCAGGCTAATCAATCGCTTATTGCGGGAGAATGTGGGAGAAGACTGTCAAGTCGAGCAAGGGAGACTACAGCCTCCGAATGAATTTCAGCTACCCACCAGAAAGCTATTGTTCTGGAATGCTTCAGATGTCGCTCCTGCGCAAGAACACCATCTCCCTGATCAATCGTGAGCCGTTATCCCCCTGAAGGCCGCGCGACGGGTTTAGCTAGAAAAGCATGTGCATAACCCTATCATACTTGTCATATCCTACTCCACTATACATACAAAACAAAGCATGTACCAAAGCTTTAAGGATAGTATGAAAATGCATTGACTGGCCCAAACCCGGAAGCTCATAGATAAATCCCGAGACTATAAATAAAAGCATCATCATCATTGGAATATGTACTGTTTTTTTCTCTTTTTTCTCTTTTCGAGTTAGGAAAAGAGACAAGAGATAAAGCTTCTGAAAGCCTCCTCCCTTTCTCTTCTCTCAATGTCACTATTTCAACACTGTCCCTTGTTTTTATTTCAAGCCTCCCTTTTTAAACTAGTTGACATATGCCCAGACCAGTTGGTTTTTGCTGTCCCTTGTAAATGATGCTTCAGGCTTAAACGACAGACTCTGCAACACTACAGGCATGAATCAACATCATTTACATTCTTAGGACATCATCTTTGTAACAAACCAATACGTGTCATTCACTCCTAAAAAACGGTACGGTCCATAGAGAGGTCAACACTTTTGTGCATTCGAATGAACTGTTGGCAGAGATCATTGTAGTATTTAGACTTCTGCTTTAGAAGCACAGTCTCTATATGACGACTACGGACGCACTACCGTATGCATACTATTTATTAAGAATGTACAGATAATATTGCTAACTCTCAAAGAAGCGTATGTTTTCCGTCCTTCGAACGTCTAGATATGGTTATTAGTTTGTTTCCACAAATCCCAATCCTCCGGGAAGTGTGTGCTTCCGGACTTGTGACAAAAAAAAAAAAAAGAGAAGAAATCACCATACGTCGTAAAGGCTTACTTAATAACAAGGAAACAGGATCATGGATTTTGATGTCTGTTGAGAAGCTGCTTTACGAAATTGCTTATACGCTCTGGATATATTATAGATTATAGATTCCTGTCCATGCTTCTACCCCTTGAAGACAAAACCGACACAACTACTTAATAGCGGACTCTACATGTAAGTATACGCAGCGAAGCTTAGGCTCCTCTGCGCTCTTTCTCTGCGTACCGCACTAACTACCAACGTTAATCTTACCCTCATCGTGGCTTGGATGAAATATTTAGCTTTGTCAAACACAGTCACGTTCTTAGTGGAAATCAGTACGCACAACGGCAGGTCCTATCGAAGCTCAATTCCAACGTAACAGGGCGTGCTACTTCCTTGCAAATGACCTGTACTCGTGCCTGCTGAAAATGGTGTGATTCTCTTATATACAAACAAGTGTTCTTGGCATCACGTAAAACGCAACTATGATATCAAATATACTTTACCTTGGAAGCAAACACTGGTTCCATCAGGGTACATTCACAGGCTCTAATCCGTTGTTTGGGTTCTCGTCAAGACGATTGTCAAGAATACGGCAGTGAAGTAAGGTAGTGTCCGGTCTGCCCATATAAATTGGTTCGTAGATCCAAGGTACTTTTGGCCACTTTCTCATAGTTGCGTCTATGGTTTCCTGATCCGTAACTCGTCTTAGTAACTAGCCCTATTCCTTCTAGTCAAAACTTGCGCCAATCAACTTGATATTGCAACCCTAACATGCTTTACTTGCGGAAGCTTACCTTCAGATGGGACCTTATGCAAGTAATGTAACTCTCGTCGATGGCAATGCTTATCAAAGGCAAAATTTGATGTTAGTGGCAAGCCGACGTTCTCTAGAATTAAGTTACGTTAAAGCTTCTGCAATAAAAGGTCACTCTATGGTACCGTAGAAGTTTACACATAAAGATAGGGTATATAATTGAACATTATAGAGCAATATTTGCTTATTGCTATCAGTCACATACATGATACTTTTTGCCCACCCTATCTATCAAAAATATCCTCGCATCTATGCCAAGACGTGACAAGCCGGCGAGCTATCGATGTTTATCAATGTTTGCTTTCAGCTGTGTTCTCCTGTATATTACTGGTACTAACGGCCGAAGGCGGCAAAACAATGCTGGCATCTACCAGTACATACAAGAGTGGCACAGACAACTACATATTGTAGAACTAGTAGCATTGTTGAGCCTCTACGTTTTATAGCCACGTCTCGGTGTTTCTGCTAAGTTGACCAGGTTATAAATATAGCTCAGTTGTGACTGCAGTGTTAATGACTAAGCGGTGAGTACAATAAAGAAGGGAGTGTCGTTCTAGAAATTTTGAGACATAGGGGGATAGTACACTACATCCACTTTTAGTTAAGTGCAATATGTATGACGTTTCTATTATATGATGATTACTTGCAACCTAAGTCAATCTTGTTTTACGCCCAATAAAGATCACAGGCTTTCACAGTTAACCTGACCGACCTCTTTTACGATTGTATTATGTCTAATAGTCAAAAAAAGGAAACCGCATGCATCTCATAACGGGCGCTGGCAAATCAATAACCATATTCGTTGAGATGTGACCACGTAAAGAGCAAAATCTAATGTTAAGAGTAGCCGCGCCGTTACATTCACAGAAAGTACATAAGGTCTCAGTATGGAAATTTATGGTTCGTACCCGGAACAAGAACTAATCGACATTTAGTGCCACAGGAGGGTTCTAATTCCCTATGTACTAATACACATGTCTTTGTATTTTTGTCTTCTTCAGCTTGTCCTGAGGAATCCTTAGTTGCCTCACATCAACCACGAGTACCATCAGGAGCCCATTCTATTATGACAACGTATATAACAACGTACAGGATCAGTCAAAAGGGCCATAGTAGTTGTGGAAAGGGAAAATACATGTTTGTGATGGCAGACCATAGCAAAGTCAATGTATAGTGTTATCAAGTACCGCTTTGTTTTTTTCTTTTCTTTTTTTCTTCTTTTTTTCAAGTCGGAGTTACTAATCATAGTACAAAAGAAGTACTAGTGTAGCAATAGCCCCCCAGAATATACATATCAAAGGACTTGACTCATCAAGACGGCAAAATAACCAGATTTCGTGATTAATGATGATGCCAAGCGTATGGAAGCTATATACCCGTGTGGTTACGTTGCCATAATGATGTAACCTTAACTTCAACAAATCCGAAAGCAAACCTGCCAAACTTGATTCGTAGAACAAAAAAAAATAGGTAACTTTTACTATATTTCGATCAACAAAACAGTACAAATGGAATATCCCGCTGCCAGAAGAAATGTTCGAGTTTATTTTACGGATAGTTGACAATGATACTTCTTCGTCAGATTCGATTTTATATACTAGCGAAAGTTTGAAGACATAGTAAGTATTACACTGTGTAGACACGGCCCATATTAGGTGACGTGACTGGTGGTGTAACAGTGCGTATATATGTATTGCAGCACAGTACGAAAGGATGTAGTATCTCAGTATGCCTAGAAAATTTTCATCTTATCGCTAGTTAGCACTTAAACTTTTTGTTAAAAAATGTAGTTACTTTTTGGTGGCTTTCCCCACTTAACGTCATGGCATCAAAATATCTAGATAATACCGTGCGTAGTCCAATGAGGCCAATTTTGAATGGCGCAACCACACAGCCAGACTACAACTGGTCTCCAGATCTAATTCTTTACCTCGGGCCAAATTCACCATAACCTTTATCGTCAATCTTTGAACTACCAAGATCGATCTTCGCTTTTGCAAGCCCGAAGTTATTACGAGAGCTAGTTTGTACTTGCTTAGCACGACTAAATTTTCCTTTGCCCCTCCTCGGATCACGATAATTCTACCCCACGGCACTGTCTCCCTAGATCTTATTGAAGGTCATTGTATCCAGCCCTAAACGATTTGCCTCTCGCATTCTTGTTTAGATATTGGCTTGCTATCCGAACGAACGTAATAGTCGGCCCGGTTTTCCCTTTCCTGGCCTATCTACGAACTATTCCTCGGCGCACCTCTTGTCTTCCTTGCCCTATTGAACTTGTCGCTAGCTGCTTTGCTGTGGCTGTATATCGCATAAACTGCCCGAATCTTGATCGTGTCATCGCCTACCACAACGATCACATCCACTCGAAATACTCGCTTACGCCCAACTACTACCAATAGCACACATACTCTTTCTTCTCTTTCTCTCAACGACCAAACATGGCTTCCACACCTATTTCTGGCGCTGTGGCCGCCACACCTGCCTCTGCTGACGTCCCCAAGAGTATACACTCACTAATCATTGACACTGGTCCCCTGATTAAGAATGACCCTCCTATTAGCACGTTGATGACCAAGGCCGAGAAGATTTACACAATCCCTAGCGTTCTTGACGAAGTTCGTGATGCACACACCCGCAACCGCCTGCAGAATCTGCTTCCTTTCCTCAACCTGCGTAGTCCCAGGCCTGAAAGTCTAGCTTTCGTGTCCACCTTTGCGCGCAAGACTGGTGATCTAGAGGTTCTATCGAGGCCTGATCTGCAACTATTGGCTCTCGCATATGAGCTGGACTGCGAGAGACATGGAAACTGCGATAGACTGAGAAAGAACCCTAGCCAGGTCGACACTAATGTTCCCGCTACATCTGACTCCGCTGAGAACGGGAAAGTCGACTCCGATAACACTCCTGAAAACAATACCAATGGAACTACGAATGAAGACACTAAGGAGCCTACTGCAGTCGAGGCGTCTACTATTGATCAAGCTACTGTTAGTGAACTTGAGGAACTGTCAATCTCGGAGCCCAAACCTACCGAGACCGCTACAAAAACGACGGCCCCTACTCATGAAGAAGCCAACACCCCAGAGCAAACCGAAAACCAAGATACCTGGAATCAAGATGATGGTCAGGCCTCAGACGACGAGGATGGTTGGATCACGCCATCGAACTTGAAGAAGCGAATCGACGAGGAGATGGGTTCACTGCCTAGTGACGAAGTCAAGTTTATTGAGGCGGCTCTATTGACCACTGATTATGCTATGCAGAACGTTGCTCTCCGCATTGGCCTCAACATCATGTCTAGCTCAATGCATCGTATCACTACTGTCAAGACTTTTATCCTTCGCTGTCACGGCTGCTTCGCGACAACCAAGGACATGACCAAGCAGTTTTGCCCTCGCTGTGGTCAGTCGACACTCATCCGTACCAGCTGCGCAACCAACTCCGACGGAACCTTCAAGTTGTTCCTCAAGAAAAACTTCCAGTGGAACAACCGAGGAAACGTATACAGCATTCCTAAGCCTATCCACGGTAGCTCCAACGGCAAGATGCCCAAGAACGTGTCTGCCGGTGGTCACAAGGGCTGGGGCCGCAACTTGATTCTGACTGAGGATCAAAGGGAGTACACCAAGGCAAGCAGCGAGCGCTCAAGAATCAGACAGCGCGATCTGATGGATCAGGATTACTTGCCCGGCATTCTCACTGGCGAGCGTAAGAATTCGTCAGACCGCATCCGCATTGGTGCGGGCCGTAGTGTCAACTCCAAGAAGCGGCGGTAGATGGTTTCGTTTGTTGTTTTGCAAACTCTCACTTGAGTATGTAACAAATAACATCCCTTGTGGGTATGTTGTCTCTTTCTTCATCCCATGAGTATCATTAGTACAAGCTTGCTATTAAGAGATCTATCGGATCTTCATGTGCAAACCGAGAAGGGGGTTTGGGATTCTTCCTAGATTTCATGATATATGTCTCTATTGGGAGGTAGTTGTCGTCACTAACACCAGCTGTTTCTTCTGCTACAGGAAAGCGATTGATAACCATATCAATTAGGGACTACGTACTGCTACAAGATGTTGCTGTCAAAAGGGCGATGGATGATGGGACTAGGTTGCTCGACTCGGTAGGTTTGACAGGGCATTGATTGGATTGCCATTTCTAAGTTGGGACATTATCACGTTTGTATTTTATTCAGTTATTTTGGGATACACAAAAGTATTTGGATTCTGGTTTGACGTATTTTGGGCTTTTTATATTACTACTGTATTATATTAAATATTTCTGCGACTGTACTTTGCCTATTACATGATTGAGAGAAGAACATGTTCATATACTTTCAGTTGCCAATATATATATATATATATGTACATGGCACGCTTCTTATACATTTTCAAATTCACTATATGTAGTTCGTACTGTCATTTGTTCGTTTTGATGTACTTTTAAGTTTTGTTTAACTAGCCCAAGGCTTGATGTAGCCCAAATCAACGTGAGAGAAAAAGGGATGAAAAGATGAACTCCAACTCCGGTTTGTGTGATATGGTGATTCAGAACGAAGCAAGCAAAAAAAGGACAACGACGTATAGATACGAGAGGAATGGAAAGGAAAAAATAGAAGAAAAAAAAAGAAACGAGATAGTTCAAGCGTAATCCCGACTATTTTTTAACTTCCCCCTCTTGAAGAGGGTTAAGCCTCAAACTGCGAGGCTTCTTGCTGATTTACTTACAAGAATAAGAAGTGACGAGGAAAACGATAGAAGGAACAAGCACAAGGGAGTAATAAGATATGTCGTCCATAAAGTGATCTGACCATCCCCAACTGCAAAGTTTACCGAGAATATGCGCTATTTGAATCTGAGAGGTCTCAAGTGAACTTGGCTGTAGCAAGATACGTTGAAAACATTTGGATTACTCGGCTCCATAGCCACAGTTCCGGGGAGAATCGAACATTGGCGGATGCAAGATTCCAATACTTGATTACGCAGGAATATAATGCCTGGCAAAAGAGAAGAGGGGAGGTTTATGAGCGACGTCAAAAGCTATTCGCGGACGTATCGATTGACGGCAAGCTTGTGCGTGTTCAAGAATGAACGACCAGCTTATTTGGCAATTACGCTGTACTTGCTCTTGTCGTCTATCAAGTGTGAGAATGCGAGTTAGCAATTTAATCTCGATGAAGACTTGCGGTGATAGAAGCAATAGAGACTAGACTGGCCCTTCGCCTCGATTTAGAGGAATGGAAGAAAGGACAACAACTTACCCTGCTGAGTGAGCAGCAGACCGAAACGGCGCTTTAGAGTGACACGCTGGCGAGACCACTTGTCGTCGGGCGAGAAGCGCGCAGGGTGCGCCGACTTGGTGACATGGTCGTCGACGATCTTCTTCAGCGTGTAGATACGCTTGCCCTCGGTGTCCAGAGTGTACATCAAATGCATTTTGGCGGTATTTTGAGGGTTTTTATAGTATTAATTGAAATCAAGGCTCAAAATGATGGTAGACTGATAGCCAATTTTATTTTTTTCAAGATCGATAAGGTTGAAGATGAGGCAGCGTAAAAATTGCTAGGAACGCTTTGGAAAAATTATGCGAAAACAAACGTTTGGTAGACCGCAAAAGAAAAAACTTATGGCAGAATATTTTTCTCAAAGGCGGTGAGATCTGTTTCGGAGTAAAGCGCCTGCCCACTCCCCGATGATTAGATAAGCACTAGCCGCCATCCTTCCTCCCCTGCAAAACTTCCCGGCAACAGAACCGTTTGGTGAAAATGCTCTGAAAGAGCGACTCATAGTAAGGCAGACACAACTTTCTATGGCAGAAACTGCAAAAACAGATTGACGGCCTCAAAGTCCATGCCCATGCTATCCGAAGAAATACACTCAAAACAATTGGCCGGATTCCGGCCGGTCTGATGAAGAAAGCCGTCCTTAGATCTGCCCTTAGATCTGCCGTCAATGCAGCCAATGCATGTTTATTATGTTTCAACCGCCAGATTTCGTTTGTGTTCTTGAGTTGTCGCAGAAGGATGGGCCCCACGCAGGTCAATGATAGCACGGCTGCAATATAAGCAGAGGGTTTATCACAGCAACGGTATGGACGATAACGGACACACACATGGAGGCTGAAGGAGCTGATACAAGGTGACGGTGGTAGTAGCAAGCGGCGCTTGCATTGTTTTGCGCCAAATTCAAATCTATCGATACATGCCGGGCATGTGAAGTAGTACACTTACAGTGCAATAATGTGTATGTATGAAGAGTCCAGACCCCATCCCAATCGTTGGCCCAACAAGTATCAACGCTTGGCGCACAGAGTTCCTCTTCTGCGGCCGGATTGCTTGAGTGCTTGGGCTTTCCCTCTCGTTCTACATATCTAAATTTCTCTGCAACCGTAACCCCCAAATGCAAAATTTCAGGCCACAGAGACTGTCCGCCATCCTGTAGAAGCCGAAGTCTATCTGCCTTCCATTGCTATCTAGTTTATTTGCGCGCTCCACGGAAACCAAACTACCGCATTCCAAACAGGAAAGGCAGGCTTTAGCTGCTTTTTGAGTAGAGATAATTAAAAGACAATGGTCTTGGTTCCGTTGAGGAACACCTTGCGCTCGGCATACCACCGCACGGCCGCGGCCAGAACCTGGCTCTCGACGTTGGAACCCTCGTCCACCAGTTCCTTGGCGCTCATGGCATGGTCGACGCGAGCCACACGCTGCTCGATGATCGGGCCCTCGTCCAGATCGGCAGTCACGAAGTGGGCAGTGGCACCAATGATCTTAACACCACGGTCGTAGGCCTGGTGGTAAGGCTTCGCGCCCTTGAAAGAAGGCAGGAAAGAGTGGTGAATGTTGATGATGCGGCCGCTCATGGCAGTGCACAGCGTCGGCGAAAGCACCTGCATGTATCTAGCCAGCACGATCAGCTCGACATCGTGCTGCTTGGCAAGGTCCAGAATCTGCTGCTCCTGTTGCGCCTTATTATCGCGCGTGACGGGCAGGTGGTGGAACTCAATGCCGTGGTGGGCACATAGGCTGGCAAACTCGGTGTGGTTCGAGACAATGACAGAAATGCAAATGGGCAGCTGGCCGGACTTGACGCGAAACAGCAGATCGTTGAGGCAGTGGCCAATCTTGGACACCATGATCAACACCCGCATCTTCTGAGAAACAGGCCGCAGCTCATAGTCCATCTGGTAGTCAGCGGCCAGCGAGTCAAACCCAGGGCGCAGATGCTCAGTAGACGGCGTAGGGCCAAACTGTACGCGCATGAAGAACTGTTGCGATGTCGGGTCGGAGAACTGCTGCAGCTTGATAATGTTTAGCTTGTTGTTGGCGAAGATGCTAGTGACGGCGTGCACGATTCCCGGCTTATCGGGGCACGAGAAGGTGAGAATATGAGTATCAGCCATAGTGGGCAGATGCGTATGTGTATTGGTTGTTGAGTTAGAGGTGGGATGTGAATGTACGGGTGGAGAGTGGCACGGCGGGACGATGTCGAGATATTCGTTATAAAAAATAAAATAAAAAGAGAAATGGGGGGAGTAAATTAGACAGATAACTGGGATATCTATGCACGCCAGGAACAAAGAGACTAGAACTAATGCTGTAAAGAAGACAAGATGAAGATGATAAGTGTACACACCGAATATAAGGGACTATCCAAGTGTTTGTAACGGCGGGGGAAGAGAAGCCAAAGGTATTTAAGAGAACGGAGGCCTGAGTCAAACCTAGGCCTGCTTATATATCAAACAAAATGTCAGGCCAAGAAACATCTAGCTTTCCCACACACTAAACCTAGTCTGGTCAAGGCCGGCCATTCCAATCCACTAGTGCGCGTGGACCACCCAGACAAAACTCTCTTTGCCCGCCAAAAACGACAGCTTAGGAGTTTTTAGAAACATCCCGGGCTTCTAGAAAGGCCAAGCAAAAAAAATAATATCATTAGACACATACAGACAAACAGAAAAAATGATTGGTTCTGGTCCTCCAGTACCTCTCTTCTTCACAGTACGAGCGATCTCACGCTGCTAAAACGCTACTAAGAAATCTTGGCCCGCGTCCGAGGCCTTGATGCAATGCCTGTCTCTTGTTTGCGCTTGTGTCGGATATCCCTCGTCCTTCTTATACGGCTCCCGGGCTTTTCGGGCTGCAAAAGCCGTGCTCGTGCGCTCGCATCACCAGCTTCAAACCAAATTGTCAAAAGGGTCATGCGTGGCCTTGCGGGCTAGGTAGCTTACCTTGAACGCAAATTTTTGCTTTTTTTGCAAAGATCTGTTGTCCAACTCTAACTCTAAACGTCGCAGCAGCGCTTAAACATTCCCTCTACAAACAATGTTGTCTCTCTTTCTACGTACGCTTTTCTCTGCCGGTCTCGGCTCTTCCTGGTTCTTACATACAATCTGCGACCGGGCAGATCTTTGCGAGCCGGGGAAGATGTCCGTTTCCTGGTATGCAGCATCAGGACGGAGTGCTGCTTATCCAATAGCCAATCAGCAATTATACTGTATAGTATTAGTAGTGGTAGCATTGGCGCCCAGTTTGTGCCCTCAGGCCAGTTGCATTCGGCACTGTCTACGGTATCAGTGTCCTATGTACATACATGTCTGACTATCTACATATCTATTTTATGTCCGCATGTGTACAGTGTAGTTGCTGCAGTTGATGCTGCAGTTACCTCTACATGGAGGATGAAGAATAGGAATGTGTCACAGACTCGGACTCGGGCCCAGCTGCAGATTCCTTAATCGAATGAATCAAACTGCAAAGCCGCCTTGTTTTTTTATTGCTGTAACCGTAAAAGCTTGGCAAGGCCACATGTTGGCGATATAAGTATCTGCACTGTACGGAGTATACAAATCCCGCCTTGTGTGTATCAGCATAGCGGGATTTGAGATAAGCCTAGTTGAACATGGAAGAAAACAAACCTGTCGTCGACAACTGCCCACAAAGCCAAGCATAATCCTTTTTTCTTCTTCCTTTTTTCACTTTAGCTCCAGCTAGTACATCCTTAGTTGCGGAGTTGGCCGGTAATCCAAGGGGAGAACACAGTATATATGATATATAGAGTTAGTTATGTGTGTGTAGGAATCCAATATATTTCGTGTGCGTAACATTTTTCTAACGGTGCTGTAAGTCCGGCTGATCCTGCACAACTGCTACAAATAGCAGCGAGAAAGTTTTGGTTTATTCAAGGCTATTGGAACCCTAACTGTACGTACATACAACATAGTTTAGCCAGTGCCAATTCATAAAATTCCATGCCTAAACGCCGTTATCAAAACAAAAAGAAAGAAAACATGATAACAATAGTCAACAACTCTAAAAACAGGACTGTAGAGCTCCTGTATCTCATTCAAATGACCAAACAGAGCGTTGCTCTTCTAAGAACTGTGATTGTCAGTTGTTCAGCGCCTTGCGTTTGCTTGATGGGACGTAGAGAACTTCCGCATTGCGACTGAGCACTTTCCGCAGCTCGGGTGTAACGATCTGCTCCTCTTCCTTGGCTGCCTTGCTACTACTACATGGAGCAGCAGGGAAGTTGTGTTTCTTATCAACTGCCTCAACTAAGCGCTGGAATTTGCGGAATAAAGACTCGGCGCGGATTAGGGTGGACTCAAGGTCCATAGTGCAAGAGAGTTCGTTGACTTTATAAATATACTGTTAGCATGCTTTGTTACATACTTGTTAGGGTACAATGCAATGCTACCAAATTAACTTACCGTATTTCAAGACCTCGTCAAACGACTTGAGATGGTTAATCATTACATCGCGGTGCTTCTCAAGTATAGCTAGAGCTACAAACAGATGGAAACTGTTGCTGAGGAAATCTGTCCAAAGGACTTCCCACAAATGCAAAACATCTTGCCATTCAAACTCTCGCTTATACCAGACTAGAAGCATGCGGAAAAAAAAGAAGAAGTTGGTACTGTCTGCAGACTTGAGGTGCTCATACAACTTGGGGTCCATAAAATGTACGAGATGGTCTAGGGTGAGTAGTTGCGAACGCATTCCAGATTGGTCCTTTAGGAAGTTTCGTTCCATACGATCCATGAAGCGCTGGAAACACCAGAAAGCAAGCGCATCGTCTTGCACTACGGCATATATGGGGGCAAGAAGATCAGACATACCCTGGACGTAGCCAAGATCCTTGTTGTACTCGTTGTAAGTGAGTAGAAGTTCTTTTAGCTGCTCCAGATGTACGTTAGTGCCTACCTCCGCAAAGGGAGACTTGGGGTCAGGGTGGGGGATGTCGTCGCCTGAGAACATGGCAATGTTGCGGTCTGTGCGGTGTACATCCTTCTCTGTGAAGTTGTTAGTACTTTATGAGACTAGGTGTATTACGTATGACGAATAAATCACTTACCAATACGGTTTCTTTGTTCTCTCCACCATTCACCAGCTTCGTTTTCGCCACCAAGGCCATCAAGTCTCTCCCACCATGCCTGCTTTAGCTTGTAGTATTCGTCCCTAAGAGATGCCATCTGGGCCTTGCGCTCCTCGGTTGTACTATACCAGCTATACACGCCCATCAAGAAAGGCCAAGCTTCTTTACGCACACCGTCATCGAGGTCTAGACCTCCATGGAAAATGCGCTCTTTAACTTCATCAATAGTCTTATGAAGACTACCAGTGACTGGGTCGAAGAATGCATCCCACTCTTCAAATGTTACTGGTTGTCTGCGCTCTTGAAGGGTCATAGACGCTGCTCCATTGAGAAGTTCAAAGTCTCCCAGTTCCGTCTTCTCGAGATCTTGAACATCTTTAGCAGTCCATACTCGGCGACTGCGGTCTTTTGCACTCTGCTCAGCTACTCCCATGGCCCAGCGAGATAAGTATATGCGCGCGCTATCATATTCTTCTTGCAATGTCTGGACATCGGGGTTTTGCACCAGACGACGCATCTGAGGAGGCATGCGAGGATTGTCAAGTACTTCTTGAGCGGCGCGGCGAGTGAATGTGGTTACTTTGCTGAACTGTGCCATGATGTTCCAGCCAGTTTCCTTGACAAATTTGAACACGGGATCTATTTCGCCACCAGTAGTTCCCGCCTTTGCCTTAGCAGCAGCTTCTTTCTTAGCAGCAACAGCTTTACCAAAGTTCTTGATATCCTCTTCCGATGCGTTGATGAGGTAGATGTTCGGCTCGGCACCAGACCGTTCCACACGAACATATTGCTTTAGCCAACGCAGAGTCTCTTCTCCGCCCCAGAACATCTGGCCATTTTTGCCGAAGACATCGAAATTGTTCTTGGTGCGACGCTTCTTCTGCAAAGCTGTACTTTGACACTCATTATCATGGAAGAAGAGCGCAGGGAAGCTATCGCCGGCACGAGAGTTGATGATGATGGAGCCATACCACCAGCCTACGCTAGGTGGCCTGACCGTTACAGAGTATATAGCGCTTAGTGGGATCGCAAAGGCATAGTATCCGGCGACATTTTGACTATCGGTGACGGTCGGCGGCGGTGGTACAAGAATGGTCTGTTTCGGTGGGTTGTCGTCTTCGTTCATGTTAACTTTGACGTATACGCCTTCGTTTTCGCCGAGTGAAGTGTCGGGTAACCACGCAAGAAGCAGATCCGAAGACGCTGGTCCGGCGGGGGCTGCAGCGGCGTCTGCATCGCTAGAGCCTGCATCGTCTGGTCTGGGTGGGACAGGGGCAGTAATGGATGGGCCCTTTTGCTGCAAAAGAGCGACATATCCAGATATGTTGTCTTTGGCGGTCGGTGTTGGGTGGATGTAAACCTGTTGACGAATATGTGGTTAGTGGCTGCGATGGCTAGGATTTGCGCCTAGAGCATCATGATGTCATATCAGTCCAGGTAGACACGATAGGTATGTGCATGAAAGTAGCTGCGCTGCGCCCTCAAGTAGAAAGAAGACATAATAAATCAAGCGATTAGAACTCACCTTGTTTTTACAGTAAAGCAGCTTGACGCCCCGTCTGGCTGATGTATGGGTGATAGTATCGTATCCTTCCTCCTCGTCACTCATCGCATAGAAACTGGCTGAAGGCGACGGCGTTTGAGCGTTTTTGGACGCCATAACGGTGAGGTTTCGGATCGTCTTTGGTGTATCGTAGATTATGGTAATAAAGATGGAAGAGAGAGAAAATGTGGAAAATATCGGGACTAGCAACACGAAATGAACAGCGAATGTCGTTGATTACCATATGCTGCGCTTGTAGGCGGCAGAATTGAATGTAGTTCGTGCTAGAATCTCGAAATCCCGCGGCCTCCCACTAAGCCCTGTTAGGCCACCAAAAATAGAGAGATAGAGCAAAACCGGCAAGGCGAAATTCGAATACCGTAATTGAGTGAAATATTAAGCGGCAAAATTGCACATATATTTGAGGGGCAGGAGATCACAGGCAGCAAAAAATAAAAATAAAAATAAACCCGTGGCTAAGCTCATGTTCATCGAGTCCAAAAAAAAGCACATGATTGCCCCAGCTCTATAGTCGGCATTATCTTGACGTATTACATTTTGTGAAGCCCCTCCATGGCTACTAATCATTAGTACTGGCTTAGTACTGGTACTGGTACCTTGGGCTCCACTAGGCCTTTGGTTGAATTACATCGACCGCTAGGTACCGGTACGCTGCAGGGACACTAGGCGGTATGTCCCAGTGTTGCATTAGGGTATACGGCAAGCGAGCTAGGATGTTGCAGCGGAAACATGCTTGCTCCTGTGGCCAACCAACCAACATTCAAGGACGGCAGTAATTGTGACGAGTAGATTCTGGGGACTTTAAGCGAAGGACAAAAACATGGTATCATGTGTATTAACAAAGCTCGCAGATATTGGCCTGCGAGGGCTACTAAGATGAAGTTGCTATGCACAAGAAAGAAGACGATAAAAAACGGGGATGACAACACCAGCGATTCTGCCGCTGGCAGTGATACTACGATTGCCCTTGAGACACTCCATGTCGCTGGTTGGATATTCGCAAATGTATCTCTTTGGAGCACCATTATACAATATCTCAGCTGTGAATGATACCTGAAGCAGTGCGCTTGATGGCAATACGAAGACGTGATGTAGAGTCAGTCTGCATCTCCAGGCCATGAATACAGCTAAGCTCAACCACGCATACGGGGCCCTCCACCTCGGGGCCCTGTGGGTAGGCCAACTGGTCGTCTGGAGTTCTGGCTGTAATCCTGCTGTTGTGGTTGGTAGCCGCCTCCACCTCCTCCGCCGGCATTGGGATTGTATGCGCTGAACGAACCGTTACTTGCTGGTGGTGGTGCTTGTTTCTGTGATGGTGGTTGGAAGGGGCCTCCTCCATTCGAGCCCGCAGACTGTGGACTAGCTGTGCGCGCACCGCCACCCCAAAGTCTTTGTTTCAAGCGATCTTGGGCCGAGCTACCTCCGCTTGCTGCTGAGGCAGCGCCTTCCCGCGAATAACTAGCGGAGCTTTGTGGTTGGGGCCGGTTGTCCTGTTGTGGCTGCGATTGTTGCATCTGGAAAGGCGAGTTGCGTGCGCTGCTCTGTGCGCCAAACGCCGGACGTCCACCGCCTTGTCGTAAGCTCTGTGTCTGAGGCGGTGGTGCCGAGCCGTTGTTCGGGGTATCCCAGAGAGACGACAGACCACCGCCTGTTGATGCAGCGCTGTTCTGGCTGGCACTGGGCCCGGCACTGAGCCCGCCATAGCGAGCACCTATGGCCGGATTGCCGTAAGCAGGCGCGACAGGAGGAGGGGCACGTGGATCAGGTGGCAACCAGCCGGGAAATGGGCGTGCTTTCTCGGTGTAGTATGAGCGAAGGACGCGACAGACATGAGTATCGTCTTCAGTGTCGCCGTCAGCTTCTGCTTGTAAAAATCCGCGGATGCCACTGCTGGTCTTGTTGATGAGGTTGTTGTACCACGACGCCATGTTGATTAATGAGTCGGTGAGATCGTGGAAGAAACGGCGTCGAAGCGTGCGACAAAAAAGAAAGCGTGTAGTTTGAGAGCCAAGGCAGTATTTCTCCTGTGCCAAGCAGATCGAAGTGCTACGCTATCGATACTCGAGGTTATTGCGGGCCGAAGCCCAGTATGGGATCGATTAGTCGTTATGGGAAGAGACTAGCCAGATATTCCGGCCTTCGAAATGGCTGTTGAGGGGTTACTAAGTAAAGGCCTGTCGATGAAACTAAACAGGTAGTGCGAGTGAAAATTACAGGTGAAGGAAGAGGGAAGATGGGAAAGGAAACAAAAAGTAATTAAAGAGGCTGCGATCGAAGTGGTGATAATGATTGGCGTTGTTGCAGGAGGCAAAAAGGAGACGTTCCGAGAACTGAGTGCAGAAAAAGCAGTAGCATACAAATTAGAAAAAAAAAACAGGAGTCTGGTTACAGGTTCATGTGTTGGTGTTTCGAGAGCGTCTTTTTTCGCATCCAAACAACAGCTCGCTTCCTCTTTGGTCTTCTTTGGGTCTACTTTGGCCTACTTTAGGCCTACTATAGAAGCTCCTATGTGATCTAAAGCTTGCTAGGGGCATGGAGAGGGGGCCAAAGGTGAATTTATAGTGAACTAGGGGTTAGTTTTTTAGTGGAGGGGGCGCTGTTATAAAGCTTTAAGCACAAAAGCCACAGCTGAGTTGGCGAGCAAACAAAGTCGAAACACCAAGCTCTGACCTTAACATAGGAAATAACCGTTTAAGCGGCACAGCTACATATCTATACATTGAAATTGGAGGGTTGAGAGTAGATAAGTACGCTTTTTTATTTTTTATTTTTTAAACGTCATTAGTACTAAAAAGGGAATTTTATATTATAGTTGCAATGTCCCAGTTTATCGGAACTAAAATTTGTGATCAAAGACGTTTAAGTGGTTATCCCAATATTCTTTGGTTTGCTTTTTTTTTTTTCCAACCGATTCGCCATACTAGCAGAAAGAACACCAGTAACAAGGAAATAATGATGACAGAAATGACAGCGTGTATCGAGATGAGCAGCGGCAGATGAAAATCAGATGCGCTGTAGAGACGCAACGCAACAAAATACACAGCAAGAAAACAACAAAGATGCAGTTGTGGGCAAAGAAAGCATGACAAAATATCAAAGAGATATAGAGTCCGCTAGTAACAAGAACCAAGGCATGAGAGGACAAAGAGAGGCGAGCTTCTTGAGAGGAGTGTGACGAAAGGACAAAGTACTATCGGAAGGGACGCCCTTACCAAGCGATCTCCTCGGTGAGCTTCGGCTGCTTCTCTTGTTCCAGGCGGCGTTGCTTCATGCGGTCCTTGTTTAGCTTGAGAGCGCTACCACGCTTCCGCTTAGCACTGGCCTTGTCATCATCGTCGTCAGACTCCTCATCGCTTTCTTCTTCATCATCCTCCTCTTCGTCGCCGGACTCCAGCCAGTCTTCCAGATCATCCAGATCACCGTCGTCGTCGCTTTCTTCCATGTCTTCGACGTACTCGACTTGCTTTTCCATATCTTCCTCAGCATTCTCCTCCTCGAAGTTCTTCTCGCTCTCGTCCTCATCGACACCTTCGTCCATGTCTTCGTCACGATGCGCCTGGCCTTCCTTCTCCATGGCATTGAGCACCTTCTTCCAGATGGCCTCGCTGACGTTGAGGGGCTGATCGCCGTAGGCACCGGTACGCAAACGCTGCAACAGCTCACGCTCGATAGAGCGCTCTAGCTTGGCAGCAGCCTCGGCCTTCTTCTCGCGGGCGGCTTCACGATGGCGTACCTTGGGTGCTAGCTTAGGAACTAGCTTTTCACCGAGGCGCTCCTCCTCAGCGGCAATGCGGCGACTGCGAATCTGTACTTGTTTGAGGCGTGTGAGACGCTGTTTGCACTTGTGGATGAGGAATTTAGGCCAGTATATCAAGCGCTCGTCAAGTTGTTGAAGAGCCTTTTCGTAGTTGTTGGACAGCTTGATCTTTTCCCATAGGCGGTTAGGGTAGGCCGCGCGCTCGACCGTCTTCATGTATAGGTAAAGAGTGTCCTTCTCGGGATGTTGGCGCACGGTGGCATATCTGGAGTTGGCCAGCGGGCAGGACTGGCGGTTGCAGAGACCAGTGAGATTGTCGGTACTGCGGCAGAAAGTCTGGTTCTTGTCGGTTCTGGAAAG
This sequence comes from Davidsoniella eucalypti, assembly GCA_004009845.1. Classification (NCBI taxonomy): domain Eukaryota; kingdom Fungi; phylum Ascomycota; class Sordariomycetes; order Microascales; family Ceratocystidaceae; genus Davidsoniella; species Davidsoniella eucalypti. The sequence goes on along the minus strand of RMBW01000075.1, from coordinate 17,087 downwards.
AAGAAATAGAGATCGATGGTTAGCTAATGACTGAATACTATGAATAGAGTAACGTATGTATTGTTCTGCTCATAGAAGCTTGCCGTGTTGGCACTAATGGCGAATATATGCTATGGGACATACTTTAACTTGAAGGCGCAGAACTGCTGGTTGATAATCTGCCAGACGATTTCATCGGAGGCCATTGTGTCTGAATTGAAACAGCTAGAAGCCTGCTATGCTTTGGTATGAAATAGACAAACTTTTGATATGATGTATAAATGGAAAATCTAGCAAGTAAGGTCGTTGGAAAGAAGAAAAACCCCCACTACATGCAGTAATACTAGCAAATCTGAGAATACTTTCCTTTGGGCGCTTTTCTTTCTTAGCTCTGCAGAAAATCTGAATTTTTTGAGCCACCGCCTTTGCTGTCGAACGGCAGAATTATGATTTTTGGCATATGTCCCGGCATTTACCCGGCGCAGTTGACCATGTAATATGTTTTTCGACCTTGTATTAGAGCGGCCCCACTTTAGACGGACGGGGCACGACAAACTAGAATGCTCCCATTCGACAATTGCAATATCCCAGAATGTAACCAAGTAAACACCATTTGCAGCTTATGCTCTAAATTCAAGCACCTGCTTAGCTCTTGACTATGTAGCACTATTAACCTCTCACCCATAGCCATAACACATGATGAAGTCACTCTTAGTGCTTCGTAGAGCATCGCCTATCTTTCGTCGTGTGGCGTCTCAGAGAGGCTTCGGCCAGGCCTATCGTTATGATGCGATAGTACAGTGCCATTTTCAGTACGAGCTACAGGCACACCAGTTCCACTTCTCGCCGAGTATTCGGAGCTCCGGCTCTAGTTTTACATCTGGTCACGAAGACACAATCTATGCGATTTCCACGGCTCCTGGCCGTGCTGGAATCGCTATTGTTCGCATATCCGGACCGGCAGCATTGGACGTCTGTAAGGCCTTATGTCCATTGAAGCCCGTCCCAAAAGCCCGTTACTCTACACTGCGTACGCTATGTGACCCAAGACCAACCCATACTGGTGATATTCTCGATTCGGACGCCATTCTCCTGTATTTTCCTGCTCCTAAAACTGTCACGGGCGAAGACATGCTTGAGTTGCACATCCATGGTGGAAACGCTACTGTAAAAGCTGTCTTAGCTGCTATACCTCGCTGTATTTCACCCAAGCGCCTTGGCACTTCTGCGGAAACCTCGGTATACATGTCTAGCAAGATACGCTATGCAGAACCTGGCGAATTCACAAAGCGCGCTTTTATGAACGGACGATTAGATTTGGGCCAAGTAGAGGCGCTCAGTGAAACTCTCTCAGCCGAGACCGAGCAACAACGACGAGCTGCAGTCCGAGGCTCTGGCGGCGATCTTGGCCGTCGCTATGAAAGTTGGCGACAATATCTGTTAGAAGCCCGTGGTGAACTCGAAGCTCTCATTGATTTTTCCGAAGACCAGCATTTTGATGAATCATCGACGGAGCTACTCGATGGCGTATCTAAGCATATACGGGGATTACTCTCTTCTATTCAGCAATACGAACGGGCAAGTAAGCGCAGTGAGCTTTTGCGTTCTGGTATCCGAATCGCTCTTGTCGGTCCGCCAAACGCGGGTAAGAGTTCTTTAATGAATCTGATTGTGGGAAGAGAGGCATCTATCGTGTCATCTGATGCTGGTACCACACGAGATATCGTTGAAGTAAGCCTTGATATTCGTGGATATCTCTGTTATTTTGCAGATACAGCTGGATTCAGAGGTACCACAAGTGAACAAGGCGGTGCTGTTGGTGCTGTTGAAATGGAAGGAATTCGTAGAGCCCGTGAAAAAGCTAAGACATCGGATCTTGTAGCAGTACTCGCAGCTGTCGAGCCGAGCAGTACTACTAAAAGTGGCTTCACTATCAACTATGATATCGAAACATTGAAACTGGCAGCATCGGCAAAGTCTCGAATGATAATCATCAACAAGACCGACAGTGTAGATCCTTTCATATTTCAAGATCTTTTGACAGAATTTAAACAAAGCGCCCTGAAATCCATACCAGAGCTAATGGATGTTGAGCCTATCAGCGTTTCATGTGCAGATGCTATTGCTGAAGAAATGGGGATGGACGTAGCAGAAGATGCTGGGAACATCCAGAAGCTTACCGACATTCTGCATTGCTCTTTTGAAGGTATGACGTCCATACCGAAAGAACAACAAGAGCTACTTGGTGTTACAAAGAGACAAGAACAGCTGCTGCGGGAGTGCAGGCTTCATCTTGAAGATTTCCTTTCCCTATCAGAGCATCTAGGCGAAGAGGATACTGAGCCTGACATTGTCATCGAGGCGGAGCATCTAAGATTTGCAGCAAACTGTCTTTCGCGAATCACGGGACGAGGAGACGCTCCAGATGTAGAGGATGTTCTTGGCGTTATCTTCGAAAAGTAAGTAATCACAACACCTCTGATTCCTCATATGGCAAAAACTAACTAGCTGGAAATACTGTAGGTTCTGTGTTGGTAAGTGAGCACACTATGAGCACACCACCCATCAAGCTGCAACTTTCTCAACCAGGCAACTAGCATCACGTATATTGCATGTTGGTACAATGAAGAACTTGTATAATATGAAAAAGATAAAAGAAATGCAGATAACTAAGTCTAAAAAAGCATAACAAAAGTTTATAGTGATATCGAAATGTGTACTTTCAAGCAAACCCGTCTAAAAATGCATGATACCATAACTCCCCCTCTATCTATTGAACAGCCGAAGAAAAGAAGAAAGCACCAATCTTCCAGAAACGCACCAAACCCCCCAGGATTAGCAATAGCTAATGCGATAAAAAAGACCAATATAATGATAAGACGAAGAATGTCGTCGATGAAACCAGCCGCTCAGGGCCATGATGTGGCCGTTGAGATGCTATAAAGGTAACAGTGTTCAAGCAATACATAATTCCTGACGCAATGAATAAAACAGGTGGAAAGAAGAAGCAAAACTGCGATGAGAAAGACGACAAGATGCAAAAGTATAAGCAGGACATCTCCCCATCATAGAAACATGGAAGACGAGATGATGAAGAAAATAGGCCAGGGCAAGTAGTAGAGAATGAAGCCTTTACATGTCGTCATGAAAGTTTGAGCCGCTACGGCCACCCTGGCGGTTGTAGCCAGCACGGCCAAAGTTGATGCCGGCCATACTTTCAGCCTCTGGAATAACGATTTCGACTCCAGTGCGGTTGTAGCCGGCACGGCCCATGTTCACGGGCTTGGAAGGCTGGTTATCGTCCCGGTTGTAACCGGCGCGGCCAAAGGAGACACGGCCGGCAGAGGTATCAATAGAGTAAGCCATTGCGAATGTGAGAAAGGAGGATATGAGAGATAAGTAGTGGTGGCTGCGGTATGTAGAAGTGTAGAAGTAGTATTGAAGCTAAGTAGTGAAGCCAAGTGGTGAAACTAGGTAGTAAAATCGAGTAGTGAAGATATTGTTAGAGTAGTGAGAAGATGGATGAGTAGTGGATGAAGACTAAAAACAAAACAAGTCTATCTCGGTGGGATACCAACATCTTTATATCATGCGAGCCATGTAGTCTTCGGAGCCATATTGACATCACGGCAGCCTTGTAGCATAAGTTCCACTACGTCGACTTACACCAAAACAGGCACAGGCACAGGCAAGTAGGCTTCCATGAAGAAAGTCCTTATCCGAGCCTCCCTGATAAGCCGCACTAAAAAACACTAAAAGAACAAGCGCCCATAGTCCCCGAGCCAATAGCGGAGCGTGCAACAGCCGCATCTGGCGCGGATTGCCTCTTTTGTTCATTACGATGCGTGATATCAGAGAGTTGAGGAACAACTTTTGGGGCCTGCATCTGACATCTTGTGCCTTGCACATATCTAAGAGGCCTTCGATAGTCTACGTTGTAAGCAAAGGAGACAAAGAGAACAGGTTGACTACCTTGCTACAGTTGACATGTCTCGCTTGATCTCTGAGGAGTCATGAAACCAACTTGCGGGAATCATATTGTCTCTTGCTCCTATCAGAGAAGAGTCTAGCGTCTCAGACGGCTACTCCATATTGACTTCGGCGAAAGAATAGAATAAGCGGCATGTACAGTGCATAGTGAGATTGAGAAAAGAAGAAATCAAGGTGTCGGCGATTATATGGACATGGGAAATTAGCAGTCTTATCCTTCTTACACAGGGTAACCATCCCAATTGACAGAAGACGAGAAAAGAAAAACCTCTTGGCATTTGTGTTATCATTACTGGCCAGAAATGTCTATATGTAAGAGAGGGAGAAAAGTACGACAAGGCCGGAAAGCTTATCAGTGCTTGAAATTGAAATGTAAGTCATTCTGGCTCATTTTCCCTTTCATTCGTCCTCTTTTGGTACAAGATAGGCATCCAACCAGTTGGTTTTTCCTCGTCTTTTGCTTGCCCGGAGAGGATCTGGATTGGTCAGTCGGCAAGCTAAATAAAGAAGCGTGTCGTTTGTCATCCTGGCCAAGCCACTGAGAGAAGAAGAGCCGTAAAGTAAAGTGACAAAGCTAAAACGGAGTGCAGCTCATAGATGTGGCAGTCCTTGTTACAGCGAGACCAAAACCGGTAAAAGGGTATTTTATTTTTGAGTGAGTCGATAATTGGATCTGACTTTGTAATACATATGCAAGACCTTGGCCGGCCATTCACCGCAATCTTGAAGACATACATAGTTTCTTTTCCAGGCCGTAGTCAGTGGATAAGCCGAACGAGCGACTTGAAATGCATCGTCAACGGCGTCTTCGTCTGCTGCCACGGGCTTTCCTTCTAAGTAGTATCACGAGCTACATATAATCCCATAGTGCGTAATATCGTGTAAGATTCTTCTAAACGACGATACGCTCGCGTGGGCAATGTACTTTTTGAAATCTTAGGTCAGGAGACAAGGCAAACTTGCCTACAAGCAATGCCCTGTAAAATAAAACATAAAATAAAAAAGTCCCAAGGTGACTATTTCTTGGGCTGTCAAGTGAGATTTTACAGGGCTAAGTAGATTGCCAAAAATAGATAACTAACTGGCATCTAATGACTAACATCCTAGAACCTTCAAAAATCCAACCTCAAACTACCTAGATCGTGACATTTCATAGGCCTCACAAAATGAAGCCTTGGTATCTTTTTTTCTTCTTCCATGTTGTTCTTGACCATTCTTTTTTTTTCGGCCTTATTTTCCGGGCTTTGCATGCCCTTCATAAATTACTCACTTTATTGAAGGGAACTCTAGGCACGAGAAGAGGCCTCGGAGCTATCTTTGTCCAATGATATGTCTCCAGGCACAGGGCTGAGTACCTTGCCGGGCGAAATCGACCCCATTCCTACATCCAGGAATAGGCAAAAGTGCCTTGTTGCAAGTTGCGAAAAATTGTGCTCGAAGATTCTATGACATCATACATGGCTATCATACCATCGTTGCTTCTGGGAGCATCTATGAGTGAATGGACCTTTGCGGCAATCGGCTGACAAATCGTAGCCATCACCGTGCAAGTATGACTATTCACCTTCACTTTGTTTCTGAATCTGCATATTTGCGAACAGATAGAATAAGAAGAGGCTCATCTTTGTAAGCGCTGCTTTCTTGAAGCTTCCGTCTTGTTTGCTCGGAGCTACCGTCTTACGTGCAGTAAGTACATGTACATCTACTTTGAATTATATGTACATATTATTCAGTACTGCCCCTCTATCGCCGCAATCTGCGCCAGTCAATAGTGACCATGGCTGCAGATAAGTAAGTAGATAATACACATGAATCTTACATGTTGGCGATGTTTCTTGTCGCCGACAGGTCCAGGTGTTACATCGCCGTGGCTTACCGTGGTTTTACTGTGAGAATACTCAATTTTAACTGTAGCCCCTTGCATATTGATGAAATTCGCTTTCATAATGTAAAAGCCCTGGACGAATAGACTAGTTTGGCTGCTTTGTATTATTGATTTTATAAGCCACTTATACATAGTACGTCCCTCAAAGGTTGAGGCAAGCCTGGAGTTTTATTCACGAATTTATAGCCCTTATCTAGGACACACCAAATCCTCAAGATCATCTTGAAAATGCCATCAATAGTGGTGTTTTTATGTTGTGTGTTATATGTTCAATGTTTGTGCCAAATTTATGGGCCAATATCACTATAGACAAATCATGGTGTCTAAAACCTCTCTCCTTGGTCCCTACTATACTATATACATTTATACATGGTGGGGATCTTACTAACGACTAACGCCTATACTTTATAGCTCGTCATGAGTAGCTTGACCGGTCTCGGCGATAGTGGGCTTACCCATAGCCATGATCTTGACAACCAAGCTAGTCCAGCCAGTGAAATGCTGGGTTCTCTGACCCTTACCGGTTTCTGGGTCATATTGTTCCCATGCAAAGCCCGTCTCCTTCCACGATTCGTACACGGTGTTGACAACAACCTTGCGGAGGTTTGTGTATATTTCTGCGGCACGCTTCTGGTTAGGGCCGCTCACGCTTGCTACATCATACAAGCGAGAAATAGCCATATAGTTGATGTTAATCCAAACGGGGCTACGCCAGTAGTTCTCTCCAGTGCCGTAGAACTCATCACTGATGCTCAGAGACCGTAGGCCATGCTCAGACCATAGCTCCTCGGGATCCTCCATAAAGTCGAGAAGACGATCAATCTTGGGGTCTTGCGCATCAACAAGGCCAACCAGGAAGGGGAACAAAGAGATGTATCCCTTGTGGCACACCAAGTAGTGCTCATCGAAATCATCAACAGTAGCATCGCAGTAGCAGCCGGCCTTCTTCGACCAATGCAGAGAGTTCAAGTTCTTCTGGATATCCGACAGCTGTCCCGCAAATAGAGCAGAGTCTTCCTCAAGACCGAGAGAGTCGGCAATGCTGTGGAGAGACTTAGCCATTAGACCAACCCAGGACATCAGATCAACATGCAGCTCGCCAGGGTGGGGCGGCTGAGCACGCGGGTAGTCATCGAGACCACTAGTCAGGCAGTGAGTCTCGGAGCGACCACGCCAGCGGTAACCCTCGACATCGTTGGCGGCTTCACGATCAAAATTCTTAAGATCGCCCTTTTGGGTACGGCGGAACCATTCATACTGACGACGTAAAAGAGGGTAAACTTCTTTAACGAACTCTAGGCCAGCTTGAGGGTAATCAAGGTAAGCGCTACGCAGGGGAGTTTCGCTTGTAATAGGTGTGGTATTTTCCTTGATAGTACCAGAGCGAAGACGGTTCATAAAAGTCTCAACAATGAGGAAAAGAGTCGGAGGGTTGGCGTAGTGAGGGTACTGGACCTGGAATTCGGCAGGAACCTTGCTACGAGGCTCAGCACCCAGAATCTGCTCACGGGGGATCCAGCCATCCTTATCGATAGTCTTGAACCAACTACGGACGATGTCCAGAGTCAAATCCATATCCCAATCAGCAATGGGAATGAGGTGGAAGCCTTCGTCCCATAGGAAGCCACGGGGGAAGAATGGTCTCGATGGAATGCTAGTGAACAGTTCGTAAGGTCCCTCCAGCTTTTCAGCATGTCTCTCACGAGCAGAAGCAGTCTCAACCCAAAAGTTTTCGGATTCCTCGAGATAATCAGGAGAGTATGAGCGATCAATCATCTGATCACCGTAGAAGTATCCAACACCGCCCATCAGGTTAGACAGCATGCTCTTGCCGAACTCCACGAACTTGTCATCAGTGAAGGGAGCTTGAGGACTGAAGAGCTTGTTGTAGCGTTCACTGTACGAGACTGAATTTTGTTCAGCTCTCTCATCAATGACTTTACTAGTGATAACTTCGTCAGCTCCCTCGGAGTTGAGGATGAAATCAAACTCAAACTCGCCATGGAAGACCTTCTGCACAATGTGGACGTTACCAGCGCCAGGGCTGTTCTCCATCATATACGTTAAGAAGGGGGGCGGAGCTTCAGTCTCAATGTCATAAGTGTCGGTAACATACTTTACAGCATCACTGATTTGCTTGTAAGCCACCTGGCGACCCTGCCAAATATACTCCTCGGGAACGGTCAGCGACCGCACGACAGTCTTGTCGGCATGACGGAGTTGCGACAAGGGGTGAGAAGAGGTGGGCCGTTTTCCTTTTCCCCCCGTGATGCTTAACTTATAGTTGCCAAGGCTAGATGAGGTACCAATGATGGTGACATCCTCACTGAAGCCTTCTGGGGACTCAAAACTGCCGACCTCCAGCACACCATCGTCTTCTTGGGCAATGTAAAAACTCAAGATGGTGATGAGATCAGGCCGAGCTTCAGCATAGGGAACACCCTTGACTCTAACAGCCCAGCTGCCGCCATGCTTGCCGCCGGGGACCTTAACAAAAGTGGTGGTTATGTCAATATTGTTGGCATCGTCATGTATAATCTGCGAACCACCGTTTCGAACATCATACTCTTCCCAGCCGTAGCCAGAGATGCTATCGTGTTGCTCACAAGTATAGCGGAAGCCTAGAAAGGGCACTTTGTTAGCTTAGTTCTAGCAGCACTCTTATATTGAGCCAAGTTGCGCAGATAGGTCAGTAGTACCTTGATTGAGGGCCTTGTATTCATTAGCGTTCACCCATTGCAAGCCAGCCCATAGACTCTTGGGAGTTCTTGGGCGGGCTCCGAAGTACAGATTCGGCTTGTACGCACCCCAGAACAGGCTCTGATTATTCAGCGCATTGATCTGGTTAGAAACCGAATTAGCATCATCGCTAGAAGCCAATGAGCCAGTGATAACGCTCGAGACCAGCAAGAAGCCTGCGGCCCAAGACCCCATAGGCGACATCTTCTGGTTTTTAGTTCCAGAGAATTCCCAAATGAGACAACTTAGTTGGTGTGGATTCTTGGTTGAGTGTGAATTGTAGAAAAAGAGGTCTAGATTCAGCTCTTTGCAAGACAAAGGAATTAGAGCTAAAAGCTGTAATTTCAGAACAACTTTTTTAGCTGTAAATGCAGGTAAGTTTCTCCAAAAAGTTTTGTTTCGTTTTGAATTGAGTTCATAAAGTCTGAGCGAACACGTTGCGTTGGCCTAGTCCAGCAATTACTGATTTACACACCTGGGAAAGGGACCCTCGATCAGGATTAACAGTTGCCCACAGCAGCTTACGAAACATTAGGGTTACAGAAACACCTGTGATACTGGGGTTATCTTCTCCTCACCAAAAGTCAAAAATGCCATTTGGAAGATAACTCGACGACCAAAAATGAAGCAAACGAAAGCCAAAGGAATGGTAACAAAACACCAAAAGTTATCGCTCCCCAACTGGGAATCGAACCCAGGTCACCTGCGTGACAAGCAGGTATGATCACCACTACACTATTGAGGATGCTGTAGTTGCTGTTATTGTTATTTATTTATCCTCTACCGGAACTTTTTTTTTTAGGGCGGAGTGCGTTCGGGGCTAGGGGATGGTGTCGTCCCGCACATACAAAGCTATTGAGTTTGTCAAGCGGAGGACTCTAAATATCTGTCCGGTATCCAATCCGGCGTCGTATGATCTTAGTGATTTAGGTAGACGTTAAATATAATCAAATCAAATCAAATTTAGGGCGGAGTGCGAGCCGAGAAAGCAGGTTCCCGACCGTCTACAAGGCGGACTGGTTTAAAGACCGGCAGGTCTACGGTGGGACGGATTCTAACTGACCTTTGCGGAGTACCATGACCGTTTCGAACATTTGGATGCGGAAAGAAACTGCCAACAACGTGCCCCAGAAATGAGAGACTACCCCGGACTAGCTTTGCCGACGTCGTATGATCTTAGTGATTAAACGTTAAATATAATCAAATCAATCAAAATCCGGACTAGCTTTGTCAAAAAGCTACTTCGGAAAGAGAGCTCCTGCCAAGAGACTAGAGGTGAAATGACGGCACTACAGAGCCCATACGCCTAGAGAAGAACCTAAACAAGTACAGCGGAGACTGAGGTGGATTTGGTGTGATTTTTGTTTCTTTTGTCTTCATGTTTTACTACCCTCTTTTTTTTTGTATTTGTTTTTGCTGCTCGTAGTGGAGGTATGGACCACTAGTTCTTGGGGGACGGTGTCATCCCGAACATACAAAGCTATTGAGTTTGGCACCTGTCCGGTAACCAATCCGGCATCGTATGATCTTAGTGATCTAGGCAGACGTTAAATATAACCAAATCAAATCAAATCAATGAATGGATTTTCGAGTCCGGTCCAACAAGTCCCGATTTTTCTAGCCCGGTATCCCGGTCCGCCATAGCCAGGACGCCTTCATGGATACCCCCATGTATCTTCAAAAAACATCCTCAAACCATTCCCCCCCCCAAAAAAAAAGACCCACATCAACCAAGCCCTAAGTGGAGCTACCATCCCCACTATTCAGTGAGGCTGGTGATTGTGGTTCAAAAAGAGGCTACCCATCGAGTGTGGCTCCCTAAGGTGAGTGTGATGGGACTCGGGAGACCAACGATCGAAAAGGTGTTGCGAAAAGAGGGTCAGTCACTGACGAGAACATTCTCCCAAGAGGGGAAAAATTCGTCTTTGGACGGAGGGGGAGGTACTCGAACTCAAAGGTACCCCCCCCCCCCCGAGGGTTGTAGGAGGGAAGATTGCTTTCTATCAGCTATGGTCGTATGTTGGAAAATTAGGGATCTGAGAGGATTTACGTAGGAAAATGTCACGATAGTACACAAAAGAAAATTTTGAAACCTCGCCAAAACAAAATACATACAACACCCGGTATTCCCACGTGGTCACCCACCGTATTACTGATCGAACGGATATCGAGGTTGAGAAGTCATTATAAAGGACACTCCGGAAGAGCGGCAAGTTAGAATGCAGAGCGAAAAACGTTCAGCATCTGTCAGGTAATAAATCCGGCGTCGTATAATATTAGTGTGACAAGAGACGTCAAATATAGTCAAAGCAAGTCAAAAGGACAAGATGGCCGGGTAAAGTTCACCGGAATCGGCTTCCCATACCGGGGCCTCCGGGATAATAATTATTGGTCTTTGCCACACTCAAAAATACCAAGTGACTAATCCTAGAACCTACACGCCAATATTTCTCTTGGCTTCAGCACCAGTCACTAAAAGGCCACAACCGCCGGGGAGTTGTCCGGAAGATATCAGCATATTGCTATGAGATACAGTGGGTAAGTGTTATATAACACATACTAGTAGTGAAAACTTGACTGATGCTTTCCTGCAATATGTTATCCTAACACTAGAGTTTTAATTTATTTTCTAAACCTAAGTTTCATTAACTTTTGTCTAGCAAGGTAACACCATCAATGATCCAGTCCTATAAAAACACTAAAGAAAAAGCCAAATAAAAAAAACAAAGAAGCGATGAACAGAGACCCGCAGGTTCCAAGATATAGAAAAGAAAGCCCCCATCATTTTATAAATAGACACTTGCTATTCCATCCATATCTAGATTGTTAATTTTGTTTGCTTCCTCGCCGCCTTTTTTGTCTCTATTTGTACATATATTGAATATCTCAACCTCTGTTGATGATAAAAGCCCGCCGACTCCATCATCTTATATGCAAACAAGACTCGACTCTAAGCCAACCGGGTGACATTGGGAAACTTATTCGTGGCCTCGATCTTGTACTCTTCTACCTTGGTGCTGTGCCAGTTCTTCAGAGTTTCCAAGCCCTCGATAGCATCATCAGCCGTAGTCTTCTCCTTGGAAAGAACGTCAAAGACTCCCTGCTCGTACACCTCCGCTGGTGCACCAAGAATCTTTGCCGCTCTAGCTCCGGCAAGAAGAGCCAACGGTGCCTCCTGGTGTGACTGGAGATATTCGGCATTATACGCCGTTAGATCGCTGGGGTGCTCTAGAGATTCCTTGATGACTTGGGTCACGGACTCCGGTTGCTCGGCCAATTCAGGACCAACTGTATGCAAGAACTGTACGAACCGCTCATGAACCTTGGGGTTCTCAAGCTCAAGCTCCTGCATAGCCTTGAGGCACTTGAGGGCAAGTAAGTACTTCTCTATTGAACATGTTAGTAATAGTCAATTAAACTGATTGTTCAGTGAAGGATTGCTTACTTCTTCTAATGAAGACATCGAAACCAGCAAATTGCACCTTGATGTTCTTGGGGCTGCATTGCAAAAGAGGAGTGACGAACTTCATCGCCTCGTCAAGAGGGGTCGTAGTAGCAGCCAGCTTGAGGCCCATGGGGTCATCGTCCTTGACAACTGGGGTAGCAGATGAGACTTTGTTGGGGTCTGCCTTTGCTGCTTTCTCAGTAGCTTCACGCTCTTGCTTCTGCTGTAGTTTCTTCGCCTTCTTAGCGGCCTTCTTGGCTTCCTCAGCAGTTTCAGTTCCGTTATTGGCGGCTACTGGTTTATCGTACAGCTTGATGTATAGATCGACAGCATCCAAGGCCGCCCGTGAGTACAACGGATGATCACGAAGAGTATCTTCCCAACGAATCATATCTACATACGCACGCATCTGACCCTTACGCAGAACGAATGTATGGAAATCGAGCTGGTCCTCTTGCCATGTATCAAAGATGCTCTGGATTGATTGTAAGCGCTTGAGGGCCATACCGACATTGCCATTTCTGGCAAACGCTTCAGCATCTTCAGTCAAAAACCAGTGGCATTGCATCTCCAAGAGATCCGTGATTGGGCCACCAACAGTCTCGGCACGGGTAAATAGACCAACCGTTTCAAGGGCCTTTTCATTTTGGTTATTCCGCAATAGATACTTAGTAGCCTTGGTGTTGATGTAGCGATCCTTCAGATCTAGCGAACGAGCATAATCCATAACCTCGGCCGCCTTCTGAAAGTCGCCAGTGTGCTTCAACACTCTGGCCTTTGCCATGTAGAAGTCGACACTCTGGTGGTCCAGCTTCAATGCCTCTTCGATAAACTCTAGAGCCTTATTGAGATCGCGAGAGAGATAGTAGTTGTAGTGCTGGGCGAGGTAATAGAGGCCCATGGAAGTTTTCGCGTCGCTGGGTTCGTTGGAGGTCTTTTGCGACTCCAAGTACGCGTGTGCTAGTGACTCGAGAGTGGCCTTTTTCTCGTTGTCAGCATAAAGATGTTTGAGGTTGGCAAAGGTAGACGGAACACCTTTGTCGAGCATGTAGTTAAGGTACGCATCGGCCGCAGTCTTGAACTCATCGCCTGCATTCATATGTTAGTTCACACTTGTCATGTAGTAGAAAGATACTTTATCGACGCACCAGAAAGGAAATTGAGAGGTAATCTCTTGGGAGAGTCAGACCGTGGGAACTTGGCAGCGTATTCATCGAACATGGCCTTCTTCGCAGTAACGTCATCCTCGATGTCTAGTGCCTTGATCAAACCGTTGTAGTACACAGAGTAATCGGGGTTGCGCTCCAACAGCTTGCGCCATGCTGCTGCGGACTCCTCCTTGCGGCCAAGCTGGTAAAGAAACTCGGCACGGGACTCCATAACGGCGACACGATCCAAGTTTTGCTTTCCGGGGCCCTCGAGCTCCTTGAGCGCCCGCTCATATTGGCCCTGCTCGGCAATGATGTTGATCTTATACATTACAGCCTCGGAGTGTTCAAGATCGAGCTTGTTGGGTGTTGTTTTTAAGGTCTCCTCGTAAGTCTTGAGGATGTTCTCGGCCTCAGTCAGGTTACCAGCAATGTGGTGTGCCGTAGCCAATGCAGTCCAGTTCTGGCGAAGCTGAGGGCGGGCTTGCAGAATAGCAGCACGGCTAGCAATGTAGCCGGGGTAATCTCTGGTCTGGGCCTGCAGAATAGCAAGATCACGCTGGATGGGCGGTGAGTCAGGCTCGAAGCGCAGAGCAAACTTGTATGCCTTGATAGCCTCCTCGTAGTTCTTAGCACTACGATACAGCAAACCGTATACATGCCAGCAGATATGAGACTTCATATTCAACGTCAAGGCTTCCTTGGTGAGCGCGAAGGCTTCCTCGGACTTGCCTTGGGCATTGATAATCAGACCCTTCATGGCAATAGTGTCGGCATGTTTGGGACTCTTCTTCAGAATCTGCTCCGCGGCCTTAAGACCACGCTTGTATTGCTTCTCTTCATAGTTTCGTATGACTTGGCGAAACAGAGCGGCCTCCTTGGAGCTCAGGACCTGTGACATGACGACAGATTATGAGTGTGTCGTCGCAGTGGTCGAGAGAATTATTGTAACGGTATATGGATAGTTGCACAAAGCAAACAAGACAGAGGGCCGAGACTAGGGAAGAATCTATAGCAGAAAAGGAATTGTCAGTACTAGAAAGAAAGACAAGCTGTACACTAATTGGCACGTGTATTTGTTATGGCGTGAGTGACGATGACTTCATCCCACAAGGCTGCGTATTAGGGTTTGAAAACAACGGCCTCGTGCTATGCTTATAGAGGGGTCAATTTCCCACTTTGGTAAACAGAGAATGCTTACTCGGGATCGAAGGGCCTTTTCAGAAAACACAAGCAAGTATTGATTTATCGGACACGGGGGGGGAGGCCTTACCAGAGCGGGTATCGTGAGATCGTCGGCACTGTAGAAGGTTTGCGACAACGGAGCTTCACACTACTGATGAATAATAAAGTTCTGATGGCGCCGAAATTTGTGTGGTGATTGGCTTAGTGAAGGCAGGTGACAACAGTGTGGGGACTGTGCTGCTCGGGGTGAGCTCTTGTGTTGGTGCCAAATATGAGCTACATTTCATTGGCTAGATCATACGGTTAAGAAGCATTTAACTGGGTCTTACTGTGTTTACGTATATCGGTTACACACTGTGCTTGGGCATCATGCTTGGGCATCAAACTTGACAGCATGAAGACAGACGAAGAAGTACCGCTTCAAGCTCATAGATATACGTGACGAGCCAATGCACGAATATGTCAATTACCTATGAACAGCGCTTTATTTGTGGTATATATGAGTAGGGTGGTGATATACATGGCGGGATTGTTTCCCGGCAAAACTATGATACAGTAGTAATCGTATAGAAGGTGTGTTTAAGTCAGACATCAATGACATAGTCTCTATCCAGAATCTAGTAGTCGGGGTTTTGTATAATGAAAATGACTTGATGAACGTTAAGTTGTTAGGCTTTTGGGTTATGTTTCTCCCATTGCGCAAACGCTTCTTGGCTGGAATAGTCAGAGTTGACACACTTGGACCGGACAACCTCCCAAGTGCGTATCCGGACGATGTCTTCAACGCCCTGTTCCATTTTCAAGATTGCAGCTAGACGTTCAGTACGTGCCTGGGTTGGAAAGAACCTCCCAGAGTATGGGTCAAGTCGTTCATCAACAACACGACTCTTGTTTTGCTCTAGCTCTATAGCACGTCTAAAGGCACTCGGATCATTTGGATCAGGTCCTGCGGCAACTTGGGAGCAATACTGAAGAACCTCGGACCGAGCGCGCCAACTAGGAAACAATATCTTCTCTTGGAAATAACCGCAAGCTTGTGGTTCGATTGCTTCGGGGCAGGAGTATACCTGACTCAACGGCTCTGAGTTGTAATTACGCCGTGAGGGAGTCACCAGGTTGTTCAGTCGCTGTTGAATGCAATCATCGACGGAGGCTCTTGAGAGACGGAGAAAATCTGATTAGTGTCAGTGAAGGCATACCATAAAAGTTAATAATTCGTAGCACAGGTTCCATCCATCTTACCCTGTAGCGTGGACGTTGAGAAGCAGAACTGTGGCATCAATCGTGAAGCTGGCAAACCATGTACTTGTGAGTTCATTGCTGAAATAGAGCGTACGCTATTGACTATGCTTCAAGATTATCTATATAGGCTTATAAAATGCATGTAACACATGTATATAGAGGATGTTGTCACTATTGATGAAATCAGACGATACCTATGCAAGGCTAGTAGTCAGCGCAAACGACGTCAGAGAAGGCTGAGAAATCACCAAACCCTAACAGGTAGAGTGCCGGCATACTCGGAACACATCCGCTTATGGTAGTTTATACAAGCAGCTAAATGCGCAGGAATAGCAAATGTTCTGTATTTCACTGGTTGTCCTTCACCTTACATTGCATACTAGTATTAGTTCAGGACTATGTATCTTAGGATACCGAGGTGCTACATAGCTATCAAGAACTCCATTTCTCAATAAATAAAAATAAAAAAATAAGAAAAAATAAAAAGGCCCTGTTAACCCTACAGAAACGTGCCATTGTAAAGTCATTGCGCATGTAAAATAAGAATTATAATGACTACCAACCCTCTATCTAACGATGAAAAATTCCGCTTCGTCGTGGGTCTTTAAGAGCGACCAGCACATATTACCAATGTCGCTGTCCATTCTTTTTATCATTTTTGACTTCTGTCTCTCATGATGCATCGAGTTGTGAGGCCCTGAGTCCGACTTTCCTCTCTCTCGAGATATTCTCACCGACGACAGCCCCCTTTTCTCTACACCTTTGCGATCGCCGGTCTCCCGAATCACCTTATACAAAGCTCAGGGAGACACACTCATGCTCGATTGGCAACCTCTTTGAAGGTTAGGTGTCCATCCCATGGCGCGGGAGTCTTGTCGCTGGAGCCATCACATAGACTCGATAACACCAATTTTTGTGCCACATATACATCACCTCTCGCTTGAAGGTCACCTGATAGTGAGGATGGTAGACCCACTTAGGGTTTTGGTTTATTACGTGATTCGGAATACTGCGTACTCTTGGAGTCTCCTCTATGGTTGTCTAAGGTGGGAACTTCGCTGTACACTTATAGGGTTATTAGGGTTGTTTAATTTTGTGTTTATAGTGGTTAGGCACCGCATGTGTCCCTTATGGTGATGGGTTCTTTTTTGACCCGTGCTCGTCAACAATACCAATTCCAATTCCAATTGTAGTAAAAATACTTAGTTGCCAGCACTATTGACAACCCAAAGCTACCCGACTAAAGACAAATAGCCATACGACACGCGGGCAAGATTTAAGCGATCGACTCGCCTACTCGCTAAATACCGGATAGCAATTGCTTAGTGTGCTTCTTCATGCAACATCGAGGCAATTCTGTCCAGCTCGGCAGCAAATGCACCCCTCTTCTTGTTCGTCCTTCACAGACTTGGTCTCCTTTCTTCCCATTTTACCGTTTTCTTCGTCTCGCTCTTATCATCTTCCCGCCCATCCT